>JAODAL010005276.1:0-145750 GCA_025379985.1 Phyllomedusa bahiana
TAGACGCTGCCGGCAAATTACGGGGTGGGGTAAGGGCCTGAATGGTGGCGACAGCTGGACGGGGGGGGGAGGTGCGTTGGGGAAAGGTCACTTCTGAAGGTTTTTAAATCTAGGTTTTAACGAAAAAGAAAGGCCCCGTTCACCTCCCGATTTTGATCGCTGAAGAGGTTTATTTTTAGGACTAAAAAGCTTGCAAATTTTTAGATTTTACTTTAAATTTGTCAGAATTTTGTTTCCCGTTTCCAGGGACTAGCAAGGGGGGTGCAGAGGAGCATCGATACCGGGCCCTGCAGCCGGGGGGCCCCCAAAACCCCTTCTCCACATAAGGGATCCCACTTTTAAAGTGGACAGGAAGTGGGGGCCCATTTCACCTTTTGCCCGGGGCCCGGGAGCTTCAATTACACCCTGTCTTTTTCGTCCTTTTTGATAGAAAAAAATCTTTTTTTTCCAACCCTTCTGCTTTTCAAAAAAATTTTTTTAAAAAAATCAGTTTTTTCCTCCGTAAGGCCCCATTCAGGTCATTTTTTTTTGGTGTATCACCCCGATAGCCAAAAGGGGTATTCAAATGGGGAGCATGACGCATCCATAGACTATAATGGGGAAAACGTAGTTTCAAGTGCAGAATTGTTTTTGAAAATGTTTTTATTAAATCTTAAAAACAATTACACTTTCGAACGGCGACGCCACTGATTGGCTGCTTGTGTCACATCACCTTTCAGAGCAATCCAGTAAAAATAATTTTTTTATCTCTGGATTTCTTTCTCAAAGGAGTATTTATTTCTGACCCAATCATGGCGGATCCACAAGATAAAAATGTCTGATAGGTTGCAGACTCCAGAGAGGCGGAGGTGAGGGAGGAGGCCAGATTCTGCTGTTCTCTCTGTTATGTAAAAACAGCCCTAGTTCTGTAACCTCCAAAAACTACAATGAAAGTAGTCTCATCTCCTCTTTCTGGAGCAGGGGACACCCCATTCTGGTATCTGACAGACCCTAAGGTAGGAGCAAGACCTCCCCGCTAGTTTGGGTATTTAGGCTCGGTCCACATAGCAAAGTGAAAATGCCATCCAAAATCCGACGGATTTTTACTTGCCCAAAAAGCTCCGTTCCCCCGGCGGCCCAGGACATTGGAGCTGCAGGAGTTAGATGCCGGTCCGGCGGAGTATACAATATACTCTATATTCTGCTGGCCAGCAGTCTCGGGAAATAATCCGTGCTGTGTAGACTATAGCGCAGATTTTCTTTCGAGGGTTACACAGCACCGGTTATAGTGGGAAAATCCGAGCCAAAACCTGTGCTATGTAGACCTAGCCGTGGGGTATGTTCACAAGGCTTACTTTTGTGCGCATTTCGCCGCGTATTGCGCGTTATTACCATAGAGAGCTATAGATTATGCGTGTTTCCCCCCCGTACAAAACGATTTATTGTACTGCGGGGGTTTTGTGACGTGTCAATTATTTGGGGGGATTACGTGGCCCCGAGCAAAACCATGTTAATGGCGCCTCCTCCCCCCCCGGGATACGCCGACTCCCAAAAACACAGCCGTTTGCGGGTTTTCGTATGACCACAATTACCCGTGTGAAAATCCCCTTAATTTACTATTTCCCCCTGGGAGAGCTACAACGTGACAATGAAAATGTGTGCAAGCCCTTTCCAAACCTTTTCCCAGGGGAAAAAAAGGGAATTTGTGGACTCGTCAGAAAATTTAAAATAAGCCCTGCTTTACTGATTAACAACGCTTTCCCTTTTCCATTTTCCCCAAACGGTATCTTTTCCCTGTTTTTTGAAAAAGGATGAAAGCGCCTAGACTACCACACAGTGCCCTTCCCATCCTATAGAGTTGACATAAGGATGAGGTGACCACTTGCACAGAAGCCGAAGCCATGCCCCCATGCGGCCGCCAATGGCCACACAAGTTTGCGGGTATCTCATGTGGTCATTGGCGGCTGCAAGGGGGCAGTATTTTCCTACTGAGAGTCCAGCCCTGCAGACCTCAGCGTTTTATACAGGTTGAGGTTGATCAACCTACTTTCCTCTTATCCACCTAAATCAGCAGAGATAGTGGATGGGTAAGAAATGTACGTTTTTGGAGTTCCTCACCTGAAGGTCCATGGTGTTGTTTGCTTTGTGTTTTTCGACCTCTTGATTATTACACTTACTATTGAAATAAAATCCATTGATTGTTGGGGATTAGACCTTTTCTATTGTATAATACCTTGTCCTTGGGCTTTCAGCGGATTAAGCTGACAACGCATCTGAAGAAGTGAGGAGAGAAATCAAACTGATTATTTGCTAAAAGAAATAGGAAAGTGTAATCTTTAAAAAGGGGGTGAAGGAGAATAATTTTTTTGGGTTTTTCGGGGGAGGAATATTTTCCTTTACCCGAGGTTGTTGTATTTTAATTCTCTTTTTGAAGACTGCTGGATTTCTTCTTTGTTCTTGAATAATCAGTGCTTCCCAATATGAGAATTCTTGTCCTGATGATGCACTATAGCAGGCATCCGCAAACTGCGGCCCTCCAGCTGTTGGGAAACTACAACTCCCTCATGCATTTTTTTAATCTAAACAGGGGGGCTGATGGGTTGTGTTCCCAACAGCGGGGGGGCCCGCAGTTAGGATCCCCTGCTCTTTTGCAAAAATATACCGAATCTTTTTTTTGGTCTAGTCCATGATCAAGTAAGAAAACCGCAAGGGAGATCATGAGGACCCAGTATTTTAAACAGAGGTTCTGAAAATTTTTGAAAAATTCTTTGTAACTAGCGTTAATTTTGGGGTCTTCGGGTTTGGGGTAGGCCCATTTTCCCGACCAGGAAAAAGGAAGTGTATGCGATCAATGAATGATGCGCTTCCTTTTTTTCTTGTCTGGACATAAGCTGGTGATTGGTTGTACAATGTTCTCGTGATCACCAGCAAAATTCAGGTCCGGCTGAACCAGCTCTACCCACATCTGAAGTGCAGCACATATTGTAACCTATGCTTTATGTGCTGGTGATATCGTAGACATTTGAGGGGAGCATATGCCTCACATAAACTTCCCTTTTTTATATTGATAGAAAGTACAGAAATTTGAACTGTAATGCATTATAAAATGCCATATTATTTATAACATTATTATTATCATCCCGAAATTTGCAGTTTTCATACTGATCACCAGAGCGCACAGGCTAGGTTGATGTTTCCAGCACTCTGCAAGCGGCTCTTCAGCTTTGCTGTGTAGGTTGGGGCAAGGATAGCAAAGTCATCTCATTATCATAGACTTGAGGAATGTTATAGATTACGACTATTGCATTTCAGGAGATCTAGTTCAGCCAGAATAACAACACTATATACACAGATAAGGCTCTGAATGCCTCTGACCATCGTTCTCTAGTTGTACTTTTTTCTGGAGGCTATATTAGTTTACAGATACTTTTAGATCTATTTGCTCTTATTCATTACAGCTACCACAAAACACGCAGAACCTGCTGAAAAGTCTCTACAGGAAGTGTGTGTTTCAAAACGAAAACCCCTTTTGCAGGTTTTTTAAAAAAAAAATTGGGTTTTCTTCCCCCCAATTTAGTGGAAAAAAACCCAAAATTTTTACACACTTAAAGGGGTATTGCCATCACAGCAAGTGCTGCTGGAATGGCCAATTACTGAAAAACAGTCATTTTTCAAAATGCATGTTATTAAAAAATATGTATGGTTTACCTAACAAAGGCCTTTTTGAACCTTCAACTTTCTCTCTTGTCTCCATGTTATCTCCATGGTTACAGACCCCCCCACTATTTGGGGTTTTTAGTTTTTGGCCCGTTTTTGCAGTGATATCAAAAATGTGTGAAAAAAAGTTCCTTTTGGCCGGACTCCCCAGTAAAGGCATTGTCACTCTTGTACTCCCCCTTCCTGTGGCCTGGCTGGGGATAGAGGGAGAAAGTACACATGAGTGACAATGCGCATCCCTGCGATCCCAGCCACAGGAACTTATTTTCACACAATTTTTGATAGCGCTGCATTATGGAAAAAAAAGAAAGCACACGGGGGTGGCCCTAAAACCAGGGAGACAAGGACAAGTTGAAGGTTAAAAAAGGGCTGTGTTAGGTAAAGCATACATAATTTTTTAATAACATGCATTTTGAAAATTGCTTATTTTACAGTAATTGACCCTTCCAGCAGCAATTGCTATGATGGGAATACCCTTCGTTTTGTGTTTTTTGGTAAAATAAGCTGTCACATTTATGTAAATCGAGAGCAGTACTGATTTTGGCCATTACATAACTTGTACATGAAATTATAATCAGTTTCCTGTGTGTAGGCGCTATGTGTAAATTTTAAGTTGTTTCTGGGCTGGTTGGTGGAGGCTGGCCAGAATGATGTCTTCAATACTTGGGTTTCAAACAGGAAATGCGGCTGCTCAGCTGTAGAGAAGGGAGGCTGCACACCGCAGAGGAAAAGCACAAATTACCACAGAAAACCTCACCGGGAGCTGAGTCAAGAACTTGCAACCAATCTGAGAGGTTGTTTTTGGTTTGCTGGACAACCCTGTTAAGTGGGCTAATTTTGGCGCGCGTTTCGCGTCGTATTTGCGCTCTAATATTAGCGAGATGTGCGCCGAAATTACGGTAATCCATAGTTCTCTAGGAGAACTATGGATTACGCCTCCTCTCCCCGGGCGTACAATACGATCATATTGTACGCGCGGGGAGCTAAGTGACATGTCACTTATTGGGGGCGCTTACGCGCTGCAAGTAAAGACTGTCTATGGGGCCAGCGGGCTGCCCTCCCCACCGCGCCAATCAGCGTGACTCCCAAACACCCGGCGTAATTGCGGGGCGCACTGTACTGCACTGTATGCCACGCAATTTCGCTGTGTGAACATAGACTTACTGTAGAGATATGAGTTTCTAATTTTGCGTTGCATCTGTGCTTCGCTTCTGAAGACCCCCTCCCCAGCATACCTTCTTAGGCCTCGTTCACAAGGCTTATTTCGGAACGGATTTGCCGCCGTATTTACGATCGTAAATCCATTCCAAAATCAGTCTGAAATAAGTTGCAGGCCATTTAATATTGGTTTTAATGGGAAATACGTGTCGTCGTTCAGACGACATGTATTTCCGTGCCGTATTGCCGCCGCGGATTTGCGGCCGCAAAACGGCCGGAAAAACAATGTGCATGTCACTTATTGGGCTGGATTTCGCGACGGCTTCACCCCATATAATTCATGGGGACTGTAAATTCGTCGCGAAATACGTGCCACACTTAGAGAGACTTATTTCCAACTGATTTCGGAACGGATTTATGATCGGCAATCCGACGTAAATACGTTCTGAAATAAGCCGTGTGAACATCGCCTTATGCTTCCCAACAGGCAGCCATTGGCAAGGAGGATGAGAGCGAGGATCACAGAGGAGTAATATGTGCTTGCTGCAATGCTGAGTCCCCTCCTGTACATAATACTGCTATGAATGATGCTTTCATGCCGCCTCATTCATATTTTTACTTGTGGTTTACCAACGCTACTTAGCATTTTCCTTTCTGCTATATATAGCCTTATGTAAGAGTTTAGATTTCCGGAAGAGCTGTCTATGGGTGTGTCCTGTCTAACTAATCAACATGAAAACACACATTAGTTTTACATGTGAAAGTCAGTAGGAATAACTGGAGGTAATCCCAGATACATATAAGCTGTCCAAGCTGTGTAAGTATCGAGTTCCCTGCAGTGTCACTATGGTCAGGATGATGAGGGTTGTAGTACAGATAAAGAAGTCTCGTGTATAAGATTGGGATGTGTGTATCATAAAAGATGATTGAAAGCTGACACACACACACACACACAGACACACACACACACACACACACACACACACACACACACACACACACACACACACACACACACACACACACACACACACACACACACACACACACACACTCACTCACTCACACACACACGTGATATAATTATTCAGTGCATATAGTTATTGTCGGCGCATTCTGCACGGGTGACGTAGTTATTGTCGGCGCATTCTGCACGGGTGACATAGTTATTGTCGGCGCATTCTGCACGGGTGACATAGTTATTGTCGGCGCATTCTGCACGGGTGATATCGTTAGGCTAGGTTCACACGGTGTATTTGCAGGGCGTAATTATGCCCCGTAATTACGCCGCGGGGGCTGGTGCTGGTAATTCACTTGTCACTCATCTCCCCCCGCGGCGGATTCGCCGAGCAGGGAGAGGAGACGTAATCCATAGTTCTCTATGAGAACTGTGGATTACCGTAATGCCTGGGATGTATTCCAGCCGTAATTTGCGCTCTCCGGCGCGTAATTACGGACTGAAATACGTCCCATTTTAAGCCGTGTGAACATGGCCTTATTGTCCGTGCATTCTTTACAGGTGATATAATTGTCAGTGCATTCTATGGGAGATCCTGAAAACATGACCTGTTGGTGGGTCTTGAGGACTGTAGTTGAGAAACACTGGTCTAACTTCTGGCCTCTTACAGGGCCAGCACTTGTCAAAGCGTTTCTTCCTCTGCCAGTTTCTTAAAAGTTAATCAATGTAGTTAAAAAAAAAAAAAGTCTTTAAAAGTAGGGAAAGGTACATGAGTCTTCAAGATATTGCTCTTTTGATTTTGCTTTGTTCAGGAGATAGAGGAGATTTTATGTACGTCTATTGTACACAAGTTTATCTAGGTTACTGACCACCTCTCCCTGCTCCCTCCTTTATCTGATTGCACGGTAGGTTGATTTCTGACCAGGGTGAATCACTGTTGAGTCTCCTCTGTAGCACAGAAGCTTGTTTATCTAAGTTAATGACAAGTTTAAACCCTTAGAGCTTTGTAGCCTTGTGCACAACAGATTATAAATCTCCAACATTCATATAACTGATTGGCTGATATCTCAATCACTGCTATAAAACCAGCCACAGCCTAACCAGGAAATGTGAGTTGGAAGCTGGCTGTCACTATGTGAAACAGCATGGTGAGAGAACCCCTTTTAGGATCTATCATCCTTTGTCGGAGTATTAAGCAGGGCTCCGACTCCTCAATTTCCCAAACTCCCGACTCCTGACTCCCTCATACATGGCGCATGTTTAAGTGATAACTTTACTGTAGTAAAATGGTAACATCAGGCTGTTTATCACCTTATGATACAATAATCAAGCTATTTAGGTAGAACAGACACTGACAAGCAAAATGGTAACAATGTTTTATCTTTTGAACACTTGTGGGTGGAGTTGAAGAAAAAGCTGTATTTGTATCCAAGTCCAATCTGCACCAACATTGGGAATGTGTAGAAAAGACCTGGGATCAGATTTTGGTCAAGATGTGCTTGAATCTGATTCAGAGCCCAGAAGGATTCAGGCAGATCTGAAAGCCAAAGGTGGATTTGCCAAACACTAACAAAATAAGAAAAATTAACATTTTTAGGAGCAAAACAGTAACAATGCAGTTACAGGAAAGAATCTGCAGAACTAAGCAGATGCTAAATACTTGCAAGTCAAATTTATGTATAAGATGTAAGATGATTGTATATAAAATTACAGTAGCCTCATGTACAAAGCTGTAGTGGACGGTGAATATATAAAATATATTTATTGGATATGACTTTAGAACACAAAAAAATTGTAAATATGCAAAACACTGCAGGAACATTTGTGGAGTCTCTGAATTTGTTCAGAGAAATAGTATTGCCTCCATCAGATCCTGCATACATAACCTCACATCTGATCTCATTATTTCCAGGCTAGAGAACGGCCTCTCTACACTAACTTGGGTTGGGCGCAAAGCGGTGACAACAGGGGCAACGTCTCTAACAATGTCAGGGTATAAAGGAATTGCCTCAGCCACCGTCGGGTCTGATGAATGGTTGAACTCTTCTACTTCTTTGAAAGCAGGTGAAACATTTTGCTGAAATCTGTTTGCCATGAGAGCAGAATCTTTTCTCCTGTGGCAGCGCTTTGCCTGCTCCATGTCATCACTTACACTCCTCATGTGATGAGGCTGAAGATATGGGAGCAGGAGCACTGGCCGGACACAATTCCTCTTGCTCTTTGCACTGTATCCAACTAACTGGACCAACATATATTTTGGGAGTTGGTCCATTTTATGACGACTCCGACTCCTGCAAAATAGGCACCGACTCCAAAGTCCTGATATTAAGGTTCCTAGGTAACTGTGAGAGTGAAAAGGTTATCTACAGACCTTTTGCGGATTTTGCTACATGAGCAGGTCTGTCAGGACTGCTGTAGTGAGAGCAGGTCACATACCCTGACCTTCCACTGTCTGACTTCGCTTCTCTTCTGTTTTGGCACCATGCTTCAGAATCTTTTACCATCAGCTGTTACTGAGTACTACTATGTGGGTAGACACCTTCCACTTCACTTCAAGATCTGATCGCTGGAGAGGGGTTAAAGAGCGAAAAACTAGAAATTTGCGTATTTGTGGGGTGTAATTTGGCAAGTAATTTTGCTGCAGTATGCTTAAATTATGCCCCCAAGTACTGTACTACATAGCTCTCATTGAGAGCTATGACTATCCTACCTTCTTCCCTGATGCGTATTAGGGTATGTTTACATGGCGTAATTCCAGGGCGTATTCAGGTGCGCAAATCACAGAGAGCTATGAATTACACCTGTCTTCCCTGGCGTACAAAACGCGTGTATTGTACGCCGGGAGAAAGAAGTGACCTGTTACTTCTTCCCGGTGTTTACACGCCATGGATAATAGAAATTAATGGGTCCGCGCACTTCACCCGGTGTATTGCGGCGCGTACAGTGTGCGCTGTAATGTACTGTGTGACCATACCCTTATACGCTGGGAGAAAGAAGTGATGTCAGTGGGAGCGCTTCAGAAGTAGGTGCTAGCCAGCGTGTACTTCTGAAGCAACAAGCATGTTGCAGGCTTATAGTGGCGTGCACAGTAACCGCTGATATACACCTGCAATACGTTGTGTGAACGTGCTCCACTCCTCAGTTTAGCCCCATGCCTGATCTGCTGTATCCTAAGGGATCCACATCTCCTCCTCTGGCTTTGTTTTTAAGGCTATCCATTATGATCCATGTAAGGAAGCTTGTTCAGAATCGGTGAGGACATCCGTGCGGCTGCCGGTCACTGAGCACACTGGACGTCCGCTCTTATTCAGCTCTGGGCTTTTGGGCTTTGTCCTCCTGTGTTATGGTTTTTGACCTACTCTCTGGTTCGTCTTTAGCAGTATGGTTACTGGTTCCATCATCTTACAGAATGAGGATGGAGGAGAACTTTGTTGATTTGGAGAGGAGCAGATGCTAAATCAGAAATTAACAGATTTCCTTAAAGGGATGTTCTCTCCATTCAGTTTCACAGAGCCAGCTTTAGACTCACACTTCCTGTTCGTGCTGTGGGCTAGTCTACAGCAGTGATTGGTATATTAACTATTACAGTGAGATTCCTGCAGGAGATTTATAAAGTGTAGTGGACAAGGCTGCAGAGCTCTAAAGAGTGAAAGCTTTTTATTTAGTTCGGCAAACAAACTCCATTGCTAGAAATAAGACTGCAAGGAGTCTTATCATGGTCGAACTGACTGACTGACGGCAGCTTGGAGCAATGAGAGAGCAGAGACAGCAGTGAGTGGTGGTCGGTAACCAGAGAAACCTGTGTGCTCTAAGAGAAAATAAAATCTTCTTTATCATCTGACCAAAGCAAAATCAAAACAACAATGTATTTGGTAATAGTCATCATTTACCTTTACCTACATGCTAAAAGCTAATCATTGTAGTAAGAAAACCCCTTTAAGCTTAGCTTGCAGTCAAGACTGACTCAGTCTTAAAACCAGGGGAGCAGTACCTGTTTTCCCGCTGCGTCCATCCCATTTCTCAGAAATGATGGTATTTTCCTTGGCTTGATCCACTCTCGGGGAGAAGCAATGGCCATGTACATTAGCCGCCTTTTTGCCTTGATTAGTTGAATTTTTTTTATGTATATTTTTCAAAGTCCAGTTTCTTGGCTGTGAAAAAAGACCTGTTGCCAATTCCTGGAAGCCGCCCGTCCTTTATTTCTCTGAAATTAGATCCTGGATTTACTATTGTTTGATAGTGCTAGAAATTTACTGGATTGGCAATGGGGCATCCTACACTCCTATCGGAAAGCAGGAGTCTCTCCATATGGTGGACTGACCCTCAGGGCTCGTTAGCCACGGAGAGCTTATGCATTTCCATCTGAATCTATTACACCAGGGAACACAATAATGTTTTTATTGGTGCCTAGAAATTGTGACCTTTTTCTGGGTGTTTGAGCTGCTGAATCTGAAAACCCCATCCATTTTGTTCTAGTAGCTCCAGTTCATGAGATCTCGATTACATGCTTCTACATTGTTCTTGTGATTTATTGTGTAGAAATACAGTATGTAGTATAGTTGAATAGGATTGGATTTGTTCATGGACCTTCATGTTTTTTTTTGCATGTTTAAATGTTCTAAAATTTCTGTCTTTTCTGTTTCACGTGAATTTCCAACATTTCCTTAGTACACTATTGACTGGCCATTACTTTCAGCAGCATATACTTGGTAAGCTGGCAATGCCGGATCTCCAAAACTAGAACTGATAGGGGAAAATGGGTGTACCGTAATTTTCCGTTTCTGCGCCCCAAATATACTCCAAAAACAACTCCAACGTTTAAGGTACCAAAATGAGTGTTCCCAGAATTCTCTAAACAACTGACACAGGTTTTCGGATTTCCCGCTGGCCCAGTGCATGGGCTGCTCAGGAATCCGCCGCGTATCCGGCGGAGGATGAAACCTTTTCTATCTTCCGCTGGACGGACGGCGGCTTCAGTAGAGAACCCGCGCTGTATTGACTACGGTACGGATTTTCTTTTGAAATCTACACAGCGCTGGGTAAAGTTTGACGTTCGGCAGAGTGAAAATACTGAATGTGCTGAGAATCTGGTGCTGTGTAGACATAACCTTAGGCTATGTCTACACAGCATATGTTAAAATGCCATCCAAACTCCAACCGCGTTCTAACATCGCTGCGCTGTGGTTTTTGGTGCGGGTTTGTTCTAAAAAACGTGGTTAGTTTTTGGATTTGCCGTTGGCCCCGCACATTGAAAGTACGGGAATCCGACAGTAATCTGGCGGAAGATGTGACCGGTTTTAAGATCCGTCGTATTTTGAAACCGACCAGTAAAAGTCTGTGCTGTGTAGACTGCAGCACGGATTTTCTATTTCTGGGCACTGGTTACAGTCAGATTTTCATCAGATTTTAAATACTGAATCTGCTGAAAATCCGACCAAAAACCAGTGCTTTATGGTTCCACTTTTTGGGTATGTTCACATGGAGAAATGGGACGCGTACTGCATGCGCCGCAATACACCGTGTGTTTTAGAAGTACACGCTGTCCAGCACGTACAGGCAGTCCCCAACTTACACCATTCCGACTTACATCTGTCCCCTAGTTACAAACGGAGACTTATGGGGCATGCTGGCACTTGTAGTTCCATGTTCCACAGCAGAGAGTAGCTGTGGAATTACTATTTCCAGCATGCCACGCAGCACCTGAGGTGAAAATGAGTTGAAATTTTCTTAACAGGGGCACAGACAGGAAAACAAATGTAAAAACCCTTCCCTGCACCATCCAAAACTAAAAAAAAAAAAATATTTTGTGCTGGAGTTACATTTAATAATTATAAATATGTTCTGACTTACATACAAATTCAACTTAAAGGGGTTTTGCCACAATGTAATGTTGACGTGGGATCCTCCAAAATGGGTATTCAATCACTTTTCTAAATATATGTGATTACAAAAAGTGAAGCCTCTGAGAGCTACAGCCTGACTAAGATTCCCTTAGTTTCCTGAACTTTACATTAGACCGACCAGTACACTGACAGGAGCTGATCTGGTCGAGCTTTCATGTTTGCACTTCTTATCTGATGACCAGGAACATGAATGAGCTTTCCAGGGACTGTGGAGAAAGTGCAGTGTGGGAGGCTTTCGGCTGTATAGACCAGTGATGTTCATCCTGTGTGCCGCGGGGAAAGTTCCCCAAACTATGGTGCGCCCTGTGTTTTGTTCAGGGCCGTTCCTAGGGGCGGGCAGGGCGTGCGGTCGCCCGGGGCGCCGAGGCTCCGCCCTACCCGCCCGGAGGAGCGCCCCTGACTCTGCGCGGCTGTTATAAAACAGTCGCGCAGAGCCAGCAGCTGCAGGGAGGAGGCTGAACGGATCGTTCCCGTCCTGACTCCTCCCCTGTATCAGTGTCGCAGGGGACGCACAGCTCTCACCACCCCCCCTGTGACGCTGCGTCCCCTCGGCGGCAGCTCTGCCGCCGAGGAGACCCCTGGGAGCTGCGTGCAGCGTAAGCAGCGTGATGACGTCACGCTGCTTACACCGCTCTGCAGCTCCCACTGCTGAGCAGCTCCGGACCGGGACGCGCGGACCCAGGTGAGTAATCTTTTGTTATTTTATAATTACTTACAGGGGCCATCACTGGCTACAAGAGGGGCACACTGGCTACACTGGGGGCACACTGGCTACAAGGGGGGCACACTGGCTACAAGAGGGGCACACTGGCTACAAGGGGGGCACACTGGCTACAAGAGGGGCACACTGGCTACAAGAGGGGCATCCTGGCTACAAGAGGGGCACACTGGCTACAAGAGGGGCACACTGGCTACAAGAGGGGCACACTGGCTACAAGGGGGGCACACTGGCTACAAGGGGGCACACTGGCTACAAGGGGGGCACACTGGCTACAAGGGGGGCACACTGGCTACAATGAGGGCACACTGGCTACAAGGGGGGCATCACTGGCTACAAGGAGGGCATCACTGGTTACAAGAGGGGCATCACTGGCTGCAAGGGGGGGGATCACTGGCTATAGGGGGGGCATCACTGGCTACAATGGAGGCACATTGGCTACAGGGGTGGGCATCTCTGGCTAGAATCGATATTATTAACTAATTAATCGACATTATTATATGTATAATATGTACTGTTTTAGTGTCAATTTGTGCCATTTTGGTTGGTGGTGTGCCCCGGGATTTTTTAAGTGTAAAAAGTGTGCCGCGGCTCAAAAAAGGTTGAAAATCACTGGTATAGACAATCCACTGGTTGTAATGTTATTATTTGAGTAAACCTTGCAGATGCTCCCTTCTTTCTCGCTCGCTACCTGTACTTCTAAAGCACGGGGGGCTGGCCAAATTCACCTTCATTATCAGCGCCGCATGTCACTTCTCTCCCCCGGCACACAATACGATTGTATTGTACGCCGGGGAGACGAGACGTAATTCATAGTTCTCTATGAGAGCCAAGAATTACCGTAATTGTGGCGCACATTTCAGCCGTATTAAAGCGCAAATATGCGGCAAAATGTGGGCTGCAAATACGCTGTGTGAACATTACCTTTAACAAAAGTGGTGTGAAAAAAAATAAAATGGTCATAATGTAATTGTGATTTGCATCCAGTTCATGTGATCTCTGAGATCTTCGTATCTTGTTCATAAGAGAGTTGTAGGCAGTAAGTCTTCCAGGCAGAGGTGCGCTTATCCATGGCATTATTAGCAAACAAAACGCTCTGGCATGTTCCGGATCCAGACATGCCCGTCCTGAAAAACCTGTTTCTCGGAATCCATCAGAGACATTTTGTAGGAGACTTTTTTTTCTCGTCAGTCAGGCAGGTAGGAAATTACGTTTGGAATTGTGTCGAGTTAAACGGTAGCATCCTTTCTGCTGAGCATTGTGACACGGAAGGGTTTAATTGTTCCCGGGGTGTTTTTGTAGTTCTGATTTAATGAGCAATTGTCAAAAAATAATTTGCCATCTCTGTTTGCATGAGACAGGGAAGAGCTGCGTGGAAAGCTTGTTTAGGCGGCTTTCACGCAGTGTTTTGACATGTTCTCAGTGGCTTTTTCACGGCTTTTTTTGTGAAAATACTGCGGCCAGATGTTATTTTAAAATCTGCAGTAAAATATTGTAAGTTTGCATATTCAGCTTTTTTTTTTTTTTTTTTGCCATTTTTGTAGCTTTCCCCAAAAAACAGTATGTTCTAGATATGGTGTTTGGTAGGTATTACATAGCTTCTTTATAGAACTTGCACAAATGTCTTTTAATAAAAATGTCACCGCAAAAGCCAAGAAATTGCTCGAACTGAGGATTTTTATGTGCATTTTCAAATGCTGCAAAAATTGGGTTGGAAAGATCTTCTAGAGCAGGGGTCCTCAACTCCAGTCCTCACGCCCCACCAACAGGTCATGTTTTCTGGCTTTCCTTAGCATTGCACAGGTGATGAAATTGTCCATGCATTATGTGGGAGATCCTGACACAGGTGATATCATTATTGTTAGTGCATTCTGTGGGATATCCTGGAAACATGACCTGCTGGTGGGTCTTGAGGACTGGAGTTGGGGAGCCCTGTTCTAGAGGATGTTCACGCATCTGATATTTTAAGCATTGAAATCGGACGCGGAATATGCAACAGATGTCGGAGGTGATGGCCTCAGATCTGCAGTGGTTTTTGCTGCTGATTTGTAATGGAACTACTCTGGGTTATAGCGACTCGATGTAGAATCCAATACAAACTACAATGTGGAATTCCCATTGAAATAGATGGGAAACGGATTTCAAGTGGGTTTTTTAACACAGATTCTATGTTGGGATACCCATGAATATCCATTGTGTGAACATACCCTTATTTGTGTTGTCCAGGAACAATGGAACTGCTGCCTAGAGGAAATTATGAAAAAAAAAAAGCAGCCGTCTCTTCCCAGTCCTCTATTTCCTTCCGCCATTGACATTTGGAACGTCACCGATCCAGCCACTAATTAACTGCAGGGATCATGCGCCACTCGTACATCACCCCTCAGAGTGTTTACTTATGAATGGGGATGGAAGGCAGTGGCATGTGACTGCTGCGGCCAATCAGCAGATGGAGCGGGGATGTAAGGCAGTGGCATGTGACTGCTGCGGCCAATCAGCAGCTGTAGCGGGGATGTAAGGCAGTGGCATGTGACTGCTGCGGCCAATCAGCAGCTATAGCGGTGATGTAAGGCAGTGGCATGTGACTGCTGCAGCCAATCAGCAGCTGTAGCGGTGACATAAGGCAGTGGCATGTGACTGCTGCGGCCAATCAGCAGCTTTAGCGGTGACATAAGGCAGTGGCATGTGACTGCTGCGGCAAATCAGCAGCTGTAGCGGTGACATAAGGCTGTGGCTTGTGACTGCTGTGGCCAATCAGCAGCTGTAGCGGTGATGTAAGGCAGTGGCATGTGACTGCTGTGGCCAATCAGCAGCTGTAGCGGTGACATAAGGCAGTGGCATGTGACTGCTGCGGCCAATCAGCAGCTGTAGCGGTGATGTAAGGCAGTGGCATGTGACTGCTGCGGCCAATCAGCAGCTATAGCGGTGATGGAAGGCAGTGGCATGTGACTGCTGCGGCCAATCAGCAGCTATAGCGGTGATGTAAGGCAGTGGCATGTGACTGCTGCGGCCAATCAGCAGCTATAGCGGTGAGGTAAGGCAGTGGCATGTGACTGCTGTGGCCAATCAGCAGCTGTAGCGGGGATGTAAGGCAGTGGCATGTGACTGCTGCAAGAGTATGTTCTGATTGATGCTGGCAGAAGTAGACAGAAGACTGAGGAGAGGCAGCCTGTAGATGGGACAGAGTGGAGAGGAAGGCGAGTATCAGTTTTTCCATTTTATCTGTGCAGCAGTACTTGTGTGTGTGTGTTTGTGTCTGTGTATACAGTTGAACCAGAAGTTTACATACACTATATAAAAAGACACACATGCATGTTTTTCCCACTATCTTAAAAGAAATCAGAATAAATCTTACCTGTTTTAGCTCAATTAGGAACCAAAATTATTTATATTTCCCAAATACCAGAATGAGAGAGATAATTTTAAGGCATTTTTATTACTTTCTACAAAGTCAAAAGTTTCCATACATTTCATTGGTATTTGGTAGCATTGCTCTTAAACTATATGACTATAGGGCTTTGTGATGGCCACTCCAAAACATTGACTTGGTTATCCTTAAACCACTTTGTAACCAGTTTGGCAGTATGCTTTGGGTCATTGTCCATTTGGAAGACCCATTTCCACTCAAGCTTTAACTTTCTGGCTGAGGTTTTCAGATGTTGCTTCAGTATTGAAACAATCTACTTTCCTGATGAAGCCATCTTTTTTGTGAAGTGCACCAGTCCCTACTGCAGCAAAACAACCCCACCACATGATGCTGCCACCCGCCTTTCACAGTTCGGATTGTTTTCTTAGGCTTCCAAGCGTCCCCCTTTTTCTTCCAAACATAACAATGATCATTAGGGCCAAATAGTTGAATTTTAGTTTCTTCAGACCACAGGACCTGACTCCAAAAATGTCTTTGTTGCTGTGTGCATTTGCAAACATTAATCCGGCTTTATATGTTTCTTTTGGAGTTATGGCTTCTTCCTGGCTGAGTGGATCATGTGGATAATGACACAAACTTACCAGCTTCCGTCAGTAACTTCACAAGGTCTTTTGCTTTTGTTCTTGGGTTGATATGCACATGTCAGACCAAAGCACATTCATCTCTGAGACACAGAACCTGTCTCCGTCCTGAGCGGTATGATGACTGTACATTCCCATCTTGTTTGTACTTGCGTATAATTGTTTGTAGGGTAAGGCGAACCTGACACATTGAGAAAAATGTCTGATCTGCAGGAGGAGCCAAACATACTGATATATAGTATGTAGAGAGGAATTCAATAGATCTTGTGGTTAATGGATCTAAATCCCTACTCATTCTGGAAGTAGGAGTCAAGTGGGCGGTCCTTATTGGTGAATGATATTTCTGTATACAGGATAATAGAGGGAAAGCTGTCGATTACTAAATCGAACTACGCCCAGAACAAGCAGGGACTTTGAGAGAGGTTCAGCATAACTTGTAATTTATAGCTCTCAGTCCCTGCTTATTCTGGATTAACTCCTTAACGACAGTCCACTGTCTTTGGACGTCTGTACTACACAGCCCAGATCCCAGCGCAGCTCCTGCAAGCAGAGGGACTGCCGCTCCCCGTTCCCGGTCACCGCAGTGTAATCAAAGGGTTTCCCCTGCTTTGTCGGGGGATCAGAACGCCCAGTGACCCGACAGAGCCCGGGGAACGGCTGCACAGTCAGCCCTGGGGACCTAGAAGAACCCCAGGGCTGTCTGTGTAAGAAGCCAATGATCAGTGCAGACTGTGTGCTGTCCTGATCGCTGCCTGTGTCAGACTGACACAGATTACAATGTATTAGCATATTCATATATGCTAATACATTTTAAAGTTTTTAAAAAAAAAAAAAAAAGTAAAGCAGTTCTCCCTTCAAGGGATTTAAAGAAAAAAAAAAAAAAAGTAAATTGTGCATACATTACACCAAAAAAACCCTACACATATTAGGTATCCACATGAGCGTAATAACCTGTAGAATTAATCTAGCAAGTTATTAAGTGTGAAATGTGAATGGTGAAAAAAAAATAAAAAATTCTTCAATTATTTATAAGTAAATTTAAACTATTCCTCCATAAAGTACAACTTGTCACGAATAAAACGAGGCCTCATCCAACTGCGTCATTGAAAAAATAAAAAAGTTACAACTGTTGACACGCAAGGAGGCAAAAACTAAAAAATGTTCTGGTCATTAACTACTTTTCAGGCGTTCGGCTTAAGGGGCTAAAGAGTCCAGCGTGCAGTCAACTTGTCGATTTGACAGCCTACCATGCATTACTATGCATACAGAGATAGCACTCCCCGATTAGGAACGCCCACTGGACTCCTAAATTCAAAATGGGCAGGAATTACAAAAAATACAGATTTTTTTCAAACAAATCTATATATCGGTGTCTCCGCTACTTCTGATCTAGAACATGCTGTAAAAATACAGGTTTTTACATATTGAAAGACATATGATATGGTTTACTTTGATATGATAGCCAAGATTTCTTTTTAGTTTTTGGATTCTTTACAGTCCGAGCCCATAGATTAAGGCTGCTGTATTATATAGCTGCCATGATATTGATGTGACTATGAGCCTTAGACAGTTCTTAAAAAGGACAGCTACTGATTTATAACAGGTAAGCGCCAATTTAAAAGTTCTGATATCCGATTTTCAAGGCAGCCAGCATCTCCGATATGACGGGGATGATACCGGAGTACAAAAGCCTGTGCCGTCTCCCAAAACCTTCACCAGCAGAAGTCCTGCTGCATTCACAAACCCTCAGTGACTACAATGACAAACAAAACCATGCGGAGGGTTCAGATTTTGGCGTCTCAAACTAAGAATTCCTCCCGACATTCCCATATTCTCTATCACTACAAGTCATCACATTCTGCATTTCTGCTGACTTGGCGCTTCCAATTACAAACAGAATGTCAGAAGCTCCAGGCAGATATTTGGTTTGCTGTCTTTTCCACATTTTTCTCTGCTGGATTGGAATCGGAGGTGAATAAAGGTGATGTTTAATGGCTCCAAGGTATACAACAGTGTAATTAGTTAGTGGCACTCCAGTAGCAGCGTTAGCACATTAACATGTTTATAGCTGCCGCATTATACTAATGAGTGCAAGTCCAATCCTTTCTGAAGAACAGACCTTGGTCCTGTGTCAGCCGGTTGGAGAAAGTCTTAGTGCTCTGCATAAGAGAAGCAATTAATAGTCTTGCAGTTATGTGACTCTTTAATGGCCAGCAGAAATAAAAGAAATAATATTAAACAGCGAGGTTTCAAGGACCCGTAGGTCTTGGAGATGTCATGCTTGATGAAGAGACCTAAGGGGTCTCAAACGGTTTAACCTCATTTATTTCAGTTGGCCATTAAGAGTTATCATAACTGCAAGACTATCAATGTTTATTGAGAAGAATAATACGTCTCTGAAGCTCGTCATAGGTACAGGATTCCCGACCTAGAATCATTTGTGGTATCAGGCAGAATTGTGGTTGAACACTTTGACAGTCAAACATTGGGCACCAAGTATTCATATTGTATATGGTCATCTTTAGTCATGCAATAATTGTAAGCCAAAGATCTTTAGATGGCAGATACTTTATCTGGCTAGTCTAGGGCCCATAGATGGCAGATCCTTTGTCTGGCTAGTCTAGGGCCCATAGATGGCAGATCCTTTGTCTGGCTAGTCTTGGGCCTTTAGATGGTAGATCCACCATGTATGGCTGAGATAGAGCGTTGGAAGATACTGAAACAGTAGGCACCATTGGCACCAGAGAATTGGACATCAAAATCCAGCATGTCTGAGATCGGTTAAAAGTCTGGAATCCACGTCGTCATCAGATGATTGCTGCCAGGTACCTGTAGTTTATGGCCGTCTTGAGATAAAAAGAGGCTTCATTTAAAGAAGAACCATGGCAGAATGAGATGGAGTTTTCTGACGGACACCCGCCTGCCCTCAATCCACGATCATTAGATAAAGTGAAATCAAATGCGCATAAGGGCCTGTTCACCCGACTTATTTGATCCTTTTTACGGATCCGTTTATGAGGAGTGAAAAGCGCATCCGTAAAGCGGATCCGAAAAACGCATCAGTTTTTACTTTATTTGGATCCGTATCGTATGCTTTTCGAGTTTCATTTTTCGGATCCGCTTTCCGGATGTGTGTGTCTCTGTCTCTCTCTCTCTGCCTGTCTCTGTCTCTGCAGTTCACCTTCCCCCAGCAGCACCTCACCTCCCAAAGCCAGCCATCCATCCATCCCCCCGCAGCACCTCACCTGTCTAGCCAGCCAGCCATCCATCCATCCCCCTGCAGCACCTCACCTGTCTAGCCAGCCAGCCATCCATCCCCTTGCAGCACCTCACCTGTCCAGCCGCCGATCCCCCGTCCGTCCAACCGCCACCGATGCCCCGTCCGTCCCGCCGCTCGCCGCCGATGCCCCGACCGTCCAGCCGCCGCTGCTCACCGCCAATGCCCCGTCCGTCCAGCCGCCGCTCACCGCTGATGCCCCGTCCGTCCAGCCGCCGCTCACCGCTGATGCCCCGTCCGTCCAGCCGCTCACCGCCGATGCCCCGTCCGTCCAGCCGCCGCCGCTCGCCGCCGATGCCTCGTCCGTCCAGCCGCCGCCGCTCACCACCAATGCCCCATCCGTCCAGCCGTCGCCGCTCACCGCCGATGCCCCGTCCGTCCGGCCGCCGCCGCTCACCGCCAATGCCCCGTCCGTCCAGACACCGCCAATGCCCCGTCCGTCCAGCCGCCGCCGCTCACCGCCAATGCCCCGTCCGGCCCGCCGCCGCCGCTCACCGCCGATGCCCCGTCCGTCCCGCCGCCCCCGCTCACCGCCAAGGCCCCGGCCGTCCAGCCGCCGCCGCTCACCGCCGATGCCCCGTCCGTCCAGCCGCCGCCGCTCACGCCAATGTCCCGTCCGTCCAGCCGCCGCCGCTCACCGCCAATGCCCCGTCCGTCCAGCCGCCGCCGCTCACCGCCAATGCCCCCTCCGTCCAGCCGCCGCCGCTCACGCCAATGCCCCGCCGTCCAGCGCCGCCGCTCACCGCCAATGCACCGCCCGTCCAGCCGCCGCCGCTCACCCGCCAATGCCCCGCCGTCCATCCACCGCCGCTCACCGCCACTGCCCCGTCCGTCCCGTGACCGCCAATTCCCCGTCCGTCCAGCCACCGCCGCTCACCGCCGATGCCCCGTCCGTCCGTCCAGCCGCCGCTCACCGCCAATGCCCCGTCCGTCCGTCCAGCCGCCGCTCACCGCCAATGCCCCGTCCGTCCAGCCGCCGCCGCTCACCGCCAATGCCCCGTCCGGCCGCCAACTGTGCTTTCTGCATCCGCTTTCAGGATGCAAAGCGCAGCTGATACGTGCCCGGAGTGTGGAGCGCTTTTGGACAGGTGCCAAAAGCAGACTCCATTATTCCCTATGGGCTTTCACTTGCGTAAACCGCAATAAGAATTGACATGTCAATTCTTAAAGCGGATCCGAAAAGCGCAGCGCAGAAGATCTCTCAGAAGCGCATCACTGATCTCCCGTGAGAACGTCGATGCGCTTTTGCCATTGAACGCAATGTTAATCGCACTGACAATTGTTAGATCCGTTTTGCAGATCCGTAAAACGGATCACAAAAACGTTGTGTGAACAAGCCCTAATACCCATGTTCTTGCACTGGTGAGAGTTGCCCATCTTACCCCCTCCAGTGCTTAATCTGCATCTAAATTCCCACAAGTGAGTGAAGATCTAGACGTGTCCCCCCACACGCTGTGCCCTGTGGTGTCAACAACTGCCCAAGCACATTGATGGCTGCTGATTACCAAACTGCAGGCCGGATAGTCGCCCATTAGGGAACCTGACATCTTAATGATCAATTACAGTAGGAAACTCCAGAGTTGCCCCATTATATTCATTTATGCAATCACCCTCTGCTTTGGTTAGATGTTCATGAGATCTAGCATGTTCCTACACTGATTGCACTGACTCCCATCTAATGCATTCATTGTAACAGCTATTCCCCATTTCATGTGAAGCTATAGGTAATTGACTCTTCTATTAGCATCAATGAATAGTGAGATCGGTTGCGCTCTCCTTTAGCTGCTCTGTCGTCTTCTCCTTCCACAATTCAAGCAGCTTTTTCTTCTGTATCAGATCTCCTGCAGTGTTCTGTGGCTGCTGAATGCGACATCCGTCTGGTTTGGGGAAAATATTCTTTTATATTGTTATTGTTGCATTTTAAAGCAAAGATCCATCTTTGAAGTTGCTGCAAGTTTGGGGTGTTCCCAGCATTGACGTATGCTATGAAGTCTATGAACCAAGGAAAACCCTGGTTCCTTAACTACAGCTCCTCCAGATGAGGAGGCCGCCATAGCCAGGTGGGGAACCACTGGAGATAATGGAAACAACCAACTGGAGGTATTCAGTAGATAGGTGTCACTTCAAGACAAGACAGCCATTCAGGATGATGTCATTGGAATATGGCGCCCTGTTTATAGGGGTCTTCTCACCATGCTGTTTCACAGAGCCTGCTCTTAAAGGGGGTTTTTTCACTGCAATGATTTAGCTTTCAACATGTAGGGAAAGGTAAATAAGACTATTACCAAGTACATTACTTTTTTATTTTGCTTTGTTGAGGAGATGAGATCTTTTGAGCGCACAAAAGTTTTTCTTGGTTATCGACCATCTGTCTCTTCTTTGATTAGCCGGAAGCTGCTCTCTGACCATGGTCACCAAGTCACTCCCTGCTGTTTGTAATCTGTAGGAATGGAGCTTTGCGTAAGAGGAGGACAGTTTTTCACTCTTTAGAGCGCTGTAGTTTTGTGTACAATGGATTTGACATCTCCTGCAGTCATTTCACTGTAAGGGTATGGTCACGGAGCGTGTTGAGTCCGTGTGGAAATACGTTTATAGATAGGTGTTTGGATCAGTTTGTCGGACCCTAAACGGAGGCAGCAGAAGCCCTATTTAAAACTATAGGGTGCGATCCTGCTGCATCCAACACACAGCTGCGTGTGTTGGATCCGTTTAGGATCCGTTTGCCGCCGCGTTTTTGGAAGCAATTTTCGAATCCAAAATGGATCCGAAATTGGATCCATAAACGCAGTGTGAACAACCCCTAACAGGCTCGGCCAGGAATACCCGAGCTAATAGGTCAATCGTTGCTATAGACCTACCCACAGCCTTGCCAGGAAGTGTGAGTGTGAAGCTGCCTGTGACTTTGTGAAACTTTATGGCAAGACAACCCTTTCAACAGCCAGCTTTAGGCTCCTACTTCCTGTTTAGACTGTGGGTGGTTCTGTAGCAGTGATGGGCATTTCATCTTTGCTATTCCTAGCTGAGCCTGTTAGAGCGATGTTGGTGATAGAGGGCTTTTAAAAGCAGGCCAAAGGCCTACCGAGCTCTAAAGGGTTGAAGTCTATGCGTAAGAAAGATAATTAAGCTCCTGCCACCATCCTGGCTAGAGCCTGTTAGTTGAGAACCTAGAGGAGCACAAGCAGGAGATAAGAACTGCTCTAGCTCTGAAGGGAAGCAAAATCAGAACAGCAATGTATTTGGTATTTACCTTTGCCTACATGTTTACAGCTAATCAGTGTGGTGAGAAAACCCCTTTAAGGGCAGCATACTGTAGCGCGAGTCCACTGTGCTATTCTAGTAAATGACACAAAATGGTATTGTATTTGTTGTAGACTAGTTTAAGAAGAATAAATATAATTATATAATAATAAAGATCTATAATAATGATCTTATTATCTATAGTAGCTTTAAAAGCGTTTAGTAAGTTCAATGCGTTCAGAATTGCAATGGCAGCCTCTGTCATCCTCTATACACAATGACTGTCAATCATCGGTATGGGGGGTCCTGTATAAAACCCTGTTATATCTTAGGTCTCATGCACAAGACGGATTTTGTTGGTGAAACAAATGTGCTGCTGATCTTCCCTTTGCATGCAGTTCATTTCAGCATGGGATAAGACACGGAGCGCTCCTCTTAAATGGGACAACTCTGAGAACCGTCTGCCGTTCTGCACGAACCCATGAAGAAAGTAAAGTGTTCTGTGGATTTACACATCTGCAGCTATAAATCTATAAACGGCAATGCAGATTCTCAATAAGTATAATTGGAGGCCGTTTAGAGGGGGAAGTCAGCAAAATCCACTGTGTGAACGGGGCCTTAAAGGGGTTGTCTCATTATAAGGACTGATTTTTATGTTAAAGTTCTTGGAAAAAAAAGTCATTTTGCAATATATGTCCATTATCCGTGTCCTACCTATTCTGAGATATCTCCTGTTACCCTGTTTCCCCGAACATAAGACACCCCCGAAAATAAGACATAGTGCTTTTTTTTTTTCTTTTTTTTTAGGCAATTCAGAGTTTGGCTGCTTATGCTGATGTTTGTGATAAAATCACTACAGTATATTAATACACGTTGATGTTTTTTTCAACAATAAATGTGAATTATTGTTCATAGAAAAAGAAAACATTCCCTAAAAAGAAGTCTTCGCTCGTCTTTAGGAGCAAAAATTAATATAAGACACTGTCTTATTTTCGGGGAAACAGGATATATGGGCTGAATCAGCTCCTCAGGTCGCTATAGCTACAGACCTGTTCAGTCTCTCCTGATAGGCTGCCAGCACTGGTCGCTATAGCTACAGACCTGTTCAGTCTCTCCTGATAGGCCGCCAGCACTGGTCGCTAGAGCTACAGACCTGCCTTCTACTGCAACGTGGTAGAAGCCAGTAAACACGCCCCTGAAATGAAACCAAGAAAACAGGACTGAGGTGAGATGAGTGTAGTGAGACAACCCCTTTAATGTTTGCTGTACAAAGGGTACAATATCACAGTATTTTGCACCGTTTGCTGTCATCGCACAGGGGACCTATAACTTGACAGTGTATTCTCGTGCCAGAACTGTTCTCCCGACTGCTTTATTGCTTGTTATATGGAGATTTTGGGGAGGGGTGGGTTTCCGGCTGGCACGGGTTACCCAGCTGCTGGGCGATCTCTCTGTTTGGCACATTGATCAGACATGTTTGTGTGTGACACTACAATACACACTGTTGTTGGAGCAGTCGCTAGCATTTGTTGCAGGGGACAGGCGGATAAAAGGCCCTTTTCTTTCTCTGTTCAGCAGATGATCTATTCTGCACAGACTTTCCCATCCGAATCTGCCTGTGATGTGCACCTTACCTGCTGTCCCTGGCAGATGCAGAATACCTGCAATAAACAAGCAGCGGGATAGAAGTGCCTCTTACCCAGCGGGCGCTGCAGCCAGGCACTGGGGGGCCGGGGTCACATCTCTCCCTGGTTGGTGCTCCGTCGACGCCGCACCTGTGTCGTTATTATTATTTTAGGTTTCATCTCTGTGCAATTTTGATAATGACAGAGAGCGGGATTGTTTGCACAGAGCTATTTATGTGCCACAACACTGCGAGGATGCGTGGGAGATGAGTGACAGCCTCCTGCGACTGTGCGTCTCGCTGACGGTCCTCGCTGCACATAGCACGAGCGACATTGTGCTGCTCCAATACTCGGGGACGCATTGAGGGTGTGAGCGCACCCTGACCATTCCCCATCATTACTGATGATTCACATTGGAGGTCAAAGGAAAGGATCTCTCTGGAGATGCTAACATACATACTTAGTTTTCTTCTAGATACAGTGTTGGGTTTTAGGATATCTGTGCACCTTTGCATATCCTAGTCATATTCCATTGAAATCTATGGTGGGAACAACCCATTAATGGGGTTTTCTCACTACAATGATTAGCTTTTACCATGCAGGGAAAGCTAATTGAAGGCTTTTTCTAAATACATTGTTGATTTTTCTTTGGTTAGGAGATAAAGAAGATTTTATCTCCCTTTACAGCACTCTAGTTATGACAATCTCTCCCCATCTCTCTGCCCTCTCATTGCTGTAAGCTGCAGTCACTGACTCAGTCTGTCCATGGTGAGTTACCTCTAGTAATGGACTTTGAAAGCTTCTAATATTTCTAAGTAAACACACATTAGAGCTCTGCAGCTTGAATACTACACTTTGTAAATCTCTTGCACTTATGTCAGTGTAACAGGAATAGTTGGAATAGCAGAGCTGATGTGTCAGTCTCTGCTATAGAGTTGCCCACAGGTTGAACAGCATGTTTGGTTTTAAAGCTAGCTAGTGAGAAAACCGCTTTAAAGGGGTTTTGCCACGATGTAATGTTGACGTGGGATCCTCCAAAATGGGTATTTAATCACTTTTCTAAATATATGTGATTACAAACATTGCAGCCTGAGAGAGCTACAGGCTGCCTTACCTGCCCGTAGTTACTTAAAAGCTTCTATTAGATACGACCTGGCAAGAGCTGCTGGCTGGGCTTGAGCAGAGAACACTTCTTATCTGATTAGAGGAAGCTGAAGAAGCTTTCAAGGCACCGGGTAGAAATATGTTGTCTTTTGTATACAGAATCCACTAGTTGTAATGTGATTATCTGAGTAGATCCCTGCTTTATCTGATGACAGGGAACATGAAGATTTCAAGCTGCTGTGGAGAAAAGGTGTTGTCTTTTTGTATACAGAATCCACTAGTTGTAGTGTGATTATCTGAGTGATCATTTCACACGATCCCTTATGCAGGCTCTGTGCTCTGGCTGTGTCTCTAGCTCTCTCTCAGCTCAGCGTGGCTTGTTTATAATGGCTTCTTAGCAGATAAGGCACGTCCTGGCAAAACCCCTTTAAGAGACACTCTATATAATTGATCTCTACTTTGGCCAAGAGACAAGGATCCTGAACTTGGGCCCCCTTCAGTAAGTCAGAGCTACGCAGCTGTGTGTGAAAGAGCATTTACTAATCCAGACAACCCCTTTAAGATAAATAGATGCCCCCGGGCAGGGTTTTCTTGTAGGTAGCAGTCACTGAAATCCTTGCTCTGCAGCCCCAGATGTTGCTGTGATGAGTCTGATATTCCTGTATATTACATGAAGTAGTAGCGAGTGATGCGTGTGTGAATGCGGCTGTACGCCGGTTAGAGCCACACTCGAGGGGCTGCCTCTTCTGCCTGTGTAAATGCAGTCTTTTCTTTACCTCACTTGTCAGATATCATCTCTGTAGCATGAAGTCTCAGGATCCCGGTGTTTATTGCCAAGTCTGATAATTGCACTTTAATGATCCCCTGTCTGCATTTGTGAGGCTTCTGAGATGAAAGGGGCCTGAAGCCAGCGACGACTGCTCCCTGCCAGGGCTGATGTTGCATCAGATATGTAGTATGAGTGCGCTAACCGCTATGGGCAGATGTAATAATAGTATATTAGATCATCGCTGCATCCTCTGAACGCGGCCTTCTCTGTACACGCTTATGGGAGGCGGTATTATAGCATGGCTTTATTTGTATACGTATGCTTTGCTTGTTATACCATATATATATATATATATATATATATATATATATATATAATAAAGCAGTGCTATAATTCCACCTCCCATAAGTGTGTACAGAGTAGGCCGTGTTCAGAGGATGCAGCGATGATCTAATATACTATTATTACATCTGCCCATAGCGGTTAGCGCACTCATACTACATATCTATATATTCTACTACATATGTATATATCAAATGCTTTGAGATTGGGAATTTGCATATACATTATCCTTCTATTTTTAACTGCCCCTTAAAGGGTTTTTCTCAGCATGCTCTTTCACAGAGTCACAGGCAGCTTCAGATTCACACTGTCTGGTCAGAATGTGGGGGGTTCTGTAGTAACGATTAGTGTATTTAGCTTCTCAATAACGAGCTGAGTGGTACAGTGACTTATGTACACAGCTCCAAGGAGTGCAACTGCTAATCAATGGTAAACAATCTAATCTTGTTAGAGATAAAGGGAGACCTGTATGATTCGGTTTTTTCACCCTTTTCTGGCGTAAAGTGCGCCAAAGTGAGCCGGCTACGATGTCTATGCACCTAATAAATGTGTTAGGCGCTTGGTTCATAAGACTCAACACTTTTTAATGTGCCTAACATGAGGGGGCGTTCTGGGGGCGTGGCGCACCACACGTAATATTAGACACCTATATGAATGTGGTTTGGCAAAACTAGGCGCATTACTGCTCCGACAGGCAGACATATCTCAATGTGGTCTGCCTGAGCCTGAGGAGTCAAAGTGGAGCTAGATTTGCTGTTAGGGATAAAAAATTTCCAATATTTCTCAACTTACACCAGTACAATGATAAAAAATTTATGATAATTATCAAACTATATAAAATTAAATTATTCAAATTTAATAATTTTTTTTATATAAAATTAAAATAAAAATATATAATATCCCAAAAATATAAAAATATGTCCTATAAACTGTATTTAAAATTAATAGAATCTAAAACTGTTATTCAGATTTTTACATTTTTAATTTTTACTACATTAAATTTTAAATTTATTTTTGCTACTCTCACCCTTTATTTTACATACAGCAAGAGCCAGAACACTGTGGTCCACCAAGCAAATTTAGTTCCATAGTTTCTATTCACTGACATGCTAGTCCAGCCAATCTATAGCCTTGATACATGTTTGGTGCATTATTTATGCGCCTAAGTTCCATAATGCGCCAAACATATAGGCGAGGTGCGATGAACTTTAGACACTATTTATGAACGCACAAAAAAACCTTTCATACATTCAGGGGTGTTATACACAAAAAAATAGATGCGAAAATGCACTTCGATCTGCCTAGTTCCATACATGTCTCCCTGAGTCTCTGCTCCCTCCAACCATGGTGACGTCACTCCCTGTTCTCTGTCTAATCAGGAAGGGGGATGTGGATGGATTTAAACTGCAAGAAAAAAAAAGACATGAACCCTCAAGGAGTGAAAACAAGCGCTTATCAAAGCTGAACAATTAAACAGTCTAATCTTGTTAGAGATAAAGACTGCTCTGTCCCAACATGGTGACGTCACTCACGGCTTTTTGTTTAATCAGGATGGTAACCTAGACATACTTGTGTGCACTCAGAGCAGATAAAATCTCTCTTCTCTCCTGATCAGGGCAATATCAATGTATTCAGTAAGTCTTGATTTACCTGTCACTACCTCTTGAAAGCTAATCATTGTAGTGAGAAAGCCGTTTTAAAAGTTTAGTTTTCACAGATTTGCTGCAGTTTTTCAGTCTAGGCTTGTGAATGAAAAATCCACAACAGAATACAGCAACAGAAAAATGGATGAGATCTTAACATATCCCATCCATGCGTTGCTGAAAAGGACTTGCTAAGCTCTTGTTAGATTATTGAGACTCTCAGCACATCCTGTGGCGGATTGGTTGCAGATTTTCTCCAGTGACTTTGATCTGGAAGTTAAAAGTTTAAATCTGCACTAAAATCAGGAAACAATCTACTTGCTGCGAATAACCTGCCGATCCCCAGGTTTTAAATAAATATCAACTGCGGCAAATCTGCACGATTTGGTGGGAATTTTCGCGCCATGCATTCCCCTGTTTGCTGCGAAAACTTTCCACTGCAAATCTTTTCTGTGTGAAAAGTGGGGCAGTTTGGTTAAATTTGAAGGGGTGTTCCATTGTTATAAAATGCCAGTGGAGGAGGGTATAAAATAATAATAAAAAATAACCTCACCTTTTAAATCCCCTCATTCCAGCCTCGGCGCTGCTTGTGGTAACTCTGGCCCATGAGCTGTACATTATCGGCTGCTCTTCATAAGCGGCAGCCATCTTTTTCTGGATGAACAACTGAGGCTTGTGATGGGCGGCAGCTTCATGTGGGCACTGATCGTGATGTCTCTAGTGGGTGCATCGGGTCCGGCCGTGGAGCTGGTTTAAAATGTGAGGCTTTTTTTTCCCATTTTACAAAAATGTAAAACCTCTTTAATGCTTGTAAGATTCTGCTGACACCAGTGTTACTGTTTCTGCTTATAAAGGAATCGCGACACATTGGCATCATGTAAAGGACACCTGCAGCGCCCCCACATTGTCTCATCATAGGGTCTTTGGTGTTCTTTTATGGTGTTCATCATGTTGACATGAAGAACAGTGCTGTAGGCTGTTGGTGTCCACGTTTTTGCGTTGTTCTCCACTGATGCCTATTAGGTTGTGCTCAGAGCACGTTAGTGATCATTACCTACTGTGTACACTGGGATAGGCTCCTAATGTAAAGTTAAATGTATCCATAGTGCTCCATTAGCCTGATGATGGCGCAGAGAGTCATTGTGGGTCTTATAGGGCTGACATACTGCAGTATTAGAAACATCACACTGCTCTGTATATTGTGGCGTTTTGGGGAGGGCTGCGGGAGGCTACACTATAGAAAAGCTGTCAGGT
The DNA here is from genome assembly GCA_025379985.1 of Phyllomedusa bahiana. Lineage (NCBI taxonomy): Eukaryota > Metazoa > Chordata > Amphibia > Anura > Hylidae > Phyllomedusa > Phyllomedusa bahiana. The sequence goes on from JAODAL010005276.1 coordinate 29,690, forward strand.
CAAGTGGACTACATTACAGCTACAAGGATATACAGTATAAAGTACTGGGGCACATGTATCAGGGAAGGGAAGTTGAGCCAAAATTCTAGCACAATTTGCAGTAAAAATAATGTACATGCTCTGTACCAAATTTATTGTGCTTTTTGCACCGTTTTTAGACACTGTGCCTCATTTGACCAAAGGGGATGTGGTCCGTTAAAATGGCCGGCCGGCCCCATAGACATGTATTATCCACGGCGGGTATACGCCGTGAATAAGTACCGTGTCACTTCTCTCCCCGCTCGCCGCATTGTGTGAGCGGGGAGAGGAGACGTAATCCATAGTGCTCTATGAGAACTGTGGATTACCGTAATGACTGGGACGGATTCCAGCCTGTATTGAGCGCAGTACGGCGTGAAATACGGGCTGAAATACGTCCCAAAATAAGCCGTGTGAACATGGCCTAAGGGACACATGTATGAAAACCGTTTAGGTCTAAGGCCGTGTTCACACAGCTTATTCCTGACGGATTTGTGAGCCGTATTGAGCTCACAAATCCGCCGTGAATAAGGGGCGGGACGGGAGCGGGGCCGGAGCGCGGCGGGGGCGCCGCTCCCCGGCCCCATAGACCATGCATTGTTTACGGCGCGTCCGCGCCGTAAATAATGTGCATGTCACTTTCTCCCCACCCGGTGGATTCGCCGAGCGGGGAGGAGCGACGGAATCCACTGTTCTCTATGAGAGCAGTGGATTACCGTAATGATAGGGACGGATTGGCGCCGTACTGAAGCGCAAATCCGGCGCGGAGTACGGCGCCAATCCGTGCCCAAATAAGCCGTGTGAACGAGGCCTAAAACTCACTTTGCTGCCCATAGCAACCAATCAGAGCGCCCCTCTCACTTCATATAGTGCTCTGGAAGAATGAAAGGGGAGCTCTGATTGGTTGCTGTGGGCAGCAAAGTGAGTTTTAGACCTAGACAGTTTTCATACATGTGGCGCCTGTATGTGTAACTGTGTAAGACAGTGATGATCACCTGCCCTCATTGAATAAGAGAATTAACGGCGAGGAAGTCTGTACAACAATAGGGAGCGTTCTCAGTGTAACCTTGATCATTGCTTTGTTATGTGAAAGCAGTTTCCCTTTTCTGTACGTTTCCAGGAACCTCTTTCTTTTCTGCATTTTGAAGTTCACTTTCAGACACATTTCAGTTTAGAAGAGAACGAGTGTCGGATGATAGTGTGGGAAATCTGAGCTAGAGGACAGAAACCTGGGGCTATTAATTATGCAAGCTCAGATAATGGGACGAATAGAAATCTCGGGTGTGCAGTACTAACAATGTGTGGTTAAAAAAAAAATCAAAAAAAAAAATCCGCACTATTTTTTCCATTTAAATGATGACCACCACAAAGGAAACCTGACTGACGCTACTGTAGACAGTGGTGTCCGTCATTCAGTGTTGGGGTCCGTCATTCAGTGTCTGGGTCCGTCATTCAGTGTTTGTGTCCGTCATTCAGTGTTGGGGTCCGTCATTCAGTGTTGGGGTCCGTCATTCAGTGTTGGGGTCCGTCATTCAGTGTTGGGGTCCGTCATTCAGTGTTGGGGTCCGTCATTCAGTGTTGGGGTCCGTCATTCAGTGTTGGGGTCCGTCATTCAGTGTTTGGGTCCGTCATTCAGTGTTTGGGTCCGTCATTCAGTGTTGGGGTCCGTCATTCAGTGTTTGGGTCCGTCATTCAGTGTTTGGGTCCGTGATTTAGTGTTTGGGTCCTTCAGTCAGTGTGGGGGTCAGTCATTCATTGTTGGGGTCCGTCATTCAGTGTTGGGGTCTGTCATTCAGTGTTGGGGTCCGTCATTCAGTGTTAGGGTCCGTCATTCAGTGGACCCAGCGCCACCTTCGTGACAGATGTTCTGACCCAGCGATGCTCATGTGATCCAGGCCTAGCGCTTTATAGCTGTGTAGCACTACTGTAATCTACTGATATTTTGATGCACTGCTTTTGTATTAGAGGGGTTTTCTAGGTGGATTTGTTAATGGAAGATGGTGCTGAAGTCCTCATTACCTTCCTCCTCGTGCTCTGGCCCGGTCAGGGCATCACCACTGCAGCCGCTGAGTGACTCCTGTGGCTACTTGCCATAGTCTGACACCACTCCTCCTCGCTGCAGCCAGCCCCTGACTGCCATTTTTATACATGTCGGAGATGTTCCCTCGTGTGCACCTTCTGTGGACCCCCGTGCACTCAGCATAGAAAAAAAGAAAGTATCCCATGTGTTCTGCATGTTTTCCAGTGGTAGCCTGCTTGCAATGTATACTTGTACAGAGGGCCATATGCACCTTCTGTGGAGAGTATATGTTGGGGCATCTTCCCAGCGTATACCTCCCACGTAGGTTTAATACAACAGGTGGCCACAGCCCGTCACCCATGGTCATACAGTGCGGTGTAGGGATTGCTGTACGTGGTCCTGGGCTGCGTCCCTTCGGTGAGGATTTCCATAGCAGGGCTGCATTATCTTCAGTTCGTACCTCTGCTCTGTAATGCTTGCATAGTGAGATCTCACCTCCCGCAGTGCAATTAGACTGCACTAATAAATGCATCTATAGCTCAATAACTAATGCATATTTATATCCAATGTACTAATTGTCAGAATACATGTGATCTCCAGTACTGGGAATGACACACTTGATGGCAGAACAGTTAAAGGGGTTTTGCCATGATCTCATTTCATTCCTCCTGCATCCAGCTCTTCAGCTCTGTGTGCTCAGAAGGAGGCGTGTGTGATTTGTTTGAATTGCATATCATGTGACCCAGCAGAATCACCATGCCTTTCCTCTCTGCAGTCAAAGAAAGGTCTGTTTTGTATAGAGCTGTGAGTTGCTACAGTGTGGCAGTAAAGTTTTTGCCTCACAGCACAAGGGTCCTAGGTTCAAATCCCTGCAGGGACCAAACCTGTGGGTTGTTTTTTTTCTCTTTATCAATGCACAGACCTCATTGAGGTTTCTTTTTTTATTTGCACTATTTGACTAATTACTAAGGAGTACAGAGGACAGAAGTAGAATGTCAGCACCTGGGGTTGAACACTCGCTCAGCAGCGAGTGTGTGTGATTACAGAGCAGGGAAGAGACTGACAATAGCTGCCTAAGAGGAGAGGTGATGACTGAGCATGTGCGGCCAGGACTGAGGGGCTCTCCGCCCTGGTCGTATCCCCTGGAGACGAGCTGTAAACAATGACTCACTAAAGGAGCAGCTAAAACAAAAATGGTGCAGAATTTTTAATAATAATGAATGATGGAAATGTTTTTTATTTAATTTGCACGATTCCCAGATAAGTTTAACTTTGTGGCAAAACCCCTTTGAGGCCATTCCCATACGATTAGTGTTGGCCTGAATGTGGCCAGTCAGTTATACATTGGATCATTTTGTAATGAACATGGGGTGGAAAAATCACTAAGATGTAAAGTTTTATAGTAATTCCATTAAAAACTGATACTTTCACCCAGCTAATGTGTGAAACCAAAGAAGAATAACCCAAGGATCTCCTGGAGCAGGAAATCATCACCCACCTATACATACATCGTGTATCCTGTCTTATTGTGGTCACAATAATCACATAATAAGGTTCACACAGTGTATAGCGGCTGTGCGCGTCACACAACGCCTGCTGGCCAGCGCTACGGCCCGGCCTCCTATTCAGTTCAGTATTCCCCGGTGCTTAAGCGACCGTAAGAAATGACGTCACTTCTTTTTATGGGCGTGTACAGTGCGCAGAGGAATACGCGGGTTTAACATTGCATTCAATGAGTGCTATGATTTTACCGTATTTGTGGAGTGTACTTTGGGCACATGGGAGCACAGTTACATGCCGGAGCACACCCTAAGGCATTCCAAATATTATTCCTTTACACTGGTGTAAGGATAAACCAATAGATCTCGTGGCTCAAAGCTAAATATACAAGAATAGCAAGGAACCATCTCCGATTCTTTCATTTCTTCGAAATCCCGTCACTGAACTTCACTCCATTGTGGTTTCAGCAGTTGTCTGTCATTGATGTGTCCACAGTCCCCGATGCTTATCCATGAGACCACCCCATTCCGAACCTCACCCTGCAAACAACCCACATTATGACACCCTAACCTGTTTCCCCGAAAATAAGACAGCGTCTTATATTCATTTTTGCTCCTAAAGATGCACTGTCTTATTTTCAGGGGATGTCTTATTTTTCCACAAATAAATTATAGCATGCTATACTAGTGTGTCTGTGTGTGTGTGTGTATATATATATAATATATATATATATATGTCTATATCAAAGTTTAGAGTCACAAACCATAATATATATGTATGTAAAGGACATTTTATGGCAGCTGCATTGACTTATCTCAAAGGATGGCAAATGTGATATGCTGGGACTTGCAGAACTAGAAGTTCCAGCATGCCCCATCAGCCATCCTGTGAGATGTGTGTGTATGAGTATCATTGCTCTGTTCTCTCCACCATCCCTCCCTCACTTGTACACTTTGTCTCCTGTCCTGGGATGTTCGGGACCTGTGGTGACATCACGGCATAAATCCCTGCAAGGCCCTTTCAAAAACCTTCAACAAATGTCCCGGACTGTTTTTGGGGGAGGGGGTTTGGGAACACCCCCCCCCCCTCCTCCCACCTTTCTTTTGGCCCACCCAAAGGACCCCCCGGGTTTTGGGGGGCTGCAGAAATGATTTCGCATGTCTTTTTTTGGGGGGGGGGGGTTACCTTATTAGGAAATTCAAAAAAATCTCTGCTAGTCTTCTTTGAGGGTGTCTTTTTTTGGGGGAAACGGGTTTAATATCTTTGATTCTACCATGTTTCAGCCAAGTCTCGTTTGGATATCAATAAGTGGATGAGAAATATAGATATAAAAAATGCAGGTAACTAGGTGCAGAGTGAAGTGGGGGTATACCCCCTAATAGTAGGTGCCAGGGGCCCCTGGATATGCCCAAGCGAACCATCCTGGGAACCCATCTGTGCCGGAGCAGCAATGCTGGGATTAAAGGGGTGTTCCAACAGTAGAAACTGCTGGGTAGTTTGTCGGGGCGTGATGGAAGATAGAAGAAGCATCCCTACCTCCTGGTCACTGAGGCCGTCTCCTGATCCCAGGTGCAGCTTTGAATGTTCATCAGAATCCTATGTACATGAAGCTGCTGTAAAGCATCTCTCTAAATGCTGTTAAAGCAGTGCTGTCCCCACAATCCTATACAGACAACAGAATTGAGAATCTACAATCAGAAAATAGTTGTAGTAAGTGGGTTTACATGAAGAGGCAGTATTGCCCAAGTTTAAAGTTTCGCTGCCCGAAGGCCAAAAAATATCCAACCTGATAGATGATATTTTTGGCAGACAGACGTCCCCTGCCGGCCATTGTGGAGGACCATGCCTGTATAATGTTCAAATGATGCTTGGCCAAAAAGGGCTAATGAGCGTTTTTGCGATGCTTAGAAGGGGGCGTCCACACGAAACGGACAAAAATTTTGTCGTTCGGAATCCTTAAAACGGGTTTGTCCCCGGATTTGACCAAATTTTTTCACAAAACCCGTTTTTTTTTAAACCTTTTCTGCCCCAGAGCCTATTGAGTTTTTGGACGCAGATCAGCTTTCTGGTCGTTTTCGGTGCCATCCCATTGACTTCAATAGTAATTTTTTTTAACATGTTCTAAGTTTTTTGAAAAAAAAGTCGTGTTTGTATTCCAAACTCAGAAAATCCGCGTTGTGTGCATCATGGGATTTTAAGGCTATGGATGGGGTTTACGTTGAATTTGACGGTTTTTAAAATTCGAATCAGCGGGGATTTCTGACTGGAAATGTTTATTGTGTAGGCGAACCCAAAGGCTGTAAATTATTTAAATAAAATTTGTCACGTTAAGAATGCATTCCGCAGAGAGCGGGGTTTTAAAAGGGAATAGGGGCAAGCAATTGATCTTTAAAGGGTTTTTGGGGGGAAAAGGGTTTGTTTTAAATTGTCATTTATTAAACTAAACCTCTGCTCCTTCTTGGCTTAATAATCCTTTAGGGGGTCCTAGTTAATGATAGTCTTCCCTATTTAAAGGGGTTGTCTCTCTATGCTGTTTCACTGAGCCTCAAGCAATTTTCATGCTTCCGTTTCCCTTTCCCGCGGCTGGGGGTGGTTTCTTTCGGGTTAGCCAAAACAGTCTTTTTCCCGCTCATCTTATTGCCTGCCAGAGCAGGAGATGTTGTCTATGAACGCTGAAGCTCCCTGCCCTAAATGAAACAAAAGTAATTAGTCCCCCGCCTTTTTTTTTTTTTTGAAGAGAGCATATCTTTTAGTTTAGAAACTACCAATAAGTGGCCTGATAGATCTTATTATGGGTTGGGTGGACATGCGTTAAAGCTTGACTCATACCATGGCATAAGGCCACACGGGGAAGTATTAACGGGGCGTGTATCTACTATGGTTTTTGACTGATTGTTAAATAGTCTTAGGGGAGTAACACACAGTGAGGTTTCATTGAGGTCTTGATGCGGCCAAAAGTCACACTTCCATGTAGCTGTCATTGGCTGCACGAGATACCAGCCAATGTGTGTAGCCATTGGTGCCCACATGATGCTGTGTTTTTGGCCGGACTATGTGCTTTCATCTTAAGATCCCAAGGCCATTAACACTGATTGTGAATGGCTGTGTGGTCCTGTGGGTAAAATTGATCATTTCCTGTAACAGTTTTTGCAATCAATTTAAAAATCCCCATAGCTGCTGCGGTTTTTGGCTGCCATGTCAATATGGCCCTCTGTGCACCTGCCCTCAAAGTACTAGAAATCCGCGCCTAAGTCGTCAGTTTAGCTTATTAACTGGTAATACCTGCATTTGATGGTCAGAAATGAACCACTGATGTCTACAGCCAGATGCTGCGCCCTGATGCAGCCAAAACATCAACCCAAGAATAGGACACCCATCTACCCGCAGCCTGATATGATGGCCTGCTTGTTGATGGTTTCAACATCAAACCAAGGAATAGGACACCCATCTACCCGCAGCCTGATATGATGGCCTGCTTGTTGATGGTTTCAACATCAAACCAAGGAATAGGACACCCATCTACCCGCAGCCTGATATGATGACCCGCTTGTTGATGGTCTCCAGGTAGTAGCTAATTTTTTGCTGAAAAAGTGAAAATGGCAAAATAAAGCACCAAACATGATGATTTCTGACAGCGATGCTAGAATTGACATTAGCTCCTGTCAGTCACACATGGAGATTTTTTTGTTGGGCTGGAGAAAGAAGAATTGATTTCACCGGTTTATCATGAAGTCCTTATTAACACTAATTTAGCAGGTCATTTAGCAATATTGATTGCGCTCCAAGTACAGAAATGCGGGATTTTTACAGGAAGAGTGGGGAAATGGGTGCAGTCTGTAATGTCACATACAGTCTTTTGTGCGCAAAGGGTTTTTGTACTTTAGTGGTCATAAAAACGGAGCCACCCAGGACTCCCAGCTTTTAGGCCAGGGAAACACTGGGGTAAAACTAATGAAATTGCATTGGGTTTGCTGATCATGCAGAGCTCTATACTGATCAATCCTTATCAATAGGTTTTGTTTTTACATGCCCCTGGAGATTTCCCAGATGCTCTTCTATGTGGCTGATTAATTTAGGTCTTCTCTGCTCTTTTGTGCAGGTAGGTGGCAGTGAACTTGGCCGGCACAGCCTGGTTAGTAGTTGCGCCACTTTCTCCAATCATAGTGTTAGGCTCAGTTCACACGGCTAATTGCAGGATGTACAGTACGGCCCGCAATTACGCCGGTGTTCGGGAGCTCGCGCGATGCAGGAGCTGCCGGCCCCATAGACCGTCATTACTCGCGGCGCGTAAGCGCCATGAATAAATGACATGTCTATCTCCCCGCGCGTACAATACGATCGTATTGGGTGCGCAGGCAGAGGAGGCGTAATCCATAGTTCTCTAGGAGAACTGTGGATTACCGTAATGACTGGGGCGCATTTTGCCCGTATTAGAGCGCCCCAAATTTAAGCCTTAGGAGATATCTAGATGGAGGGAGTGGTGTTCCGGTGATTCTTCTGTGAATGGGGCCACTAATTTATTTCAAATCCACAGCCAATTCTGTGAGTGTCGCTAGTGGATTTTGCACTTTATTCTGCTACAGACTTTTTTAACAAAATTTTCTACTTTTTATATATTGAAGGATGCTCAGTTTTCTGTGATGAGTTTTTTTTTCTACATGTACAGGACAATTAGAAAAGACTGTACAAAAGTTATAGCCTTGATATTCATAATCTGGAGAACATAATCCACATCCAGAATTCCAGAACAATTTGCGCCAAAAATTCTGGCGTTCCTGCTTTCTACCACGGTGGTTAGGTGTTTAAAGGGATTCTGTCTGCAATTTTTTTTTATTTTTTTTTACTGATTAAAACAAGATACCGATACTTTTTATTTTACTTTCTGATTGTATAGGATTATGGGGGCATAATCTTGTTTGAGCTGCTTCTAACAGCATTTAGAGAGACGCTTTACAGCAGCTACATGACAGTAGGAGTCTGTGAACAGGAGGAGACCCATTGATATCTATAGAAGAGTTTTCTAGGCATGCTCTGTGACCTAAGAAGTCAGTGTGCAGGTCGGATGAGAGGATGAGCTGTGACATCTCCTATAGTGACTGGTGGATCCTATGTTCACTCTTCACATTGGTGTCGCTTTTCAGTGTAACCCTGCCTGTGCTGATAATGGGGAAACTGCTGAAAATTTCTTGTTACAGAACAGGAAATGTCAGACTATTATTAGGCTTAGTGGCCAAAGTGAAGACTGCAGGATTATTTAAAAATATTAATTGTGATATAGGAAATTAAAAAAAAAAAAAAATCTTAAAAACGGTGTTTAACATAAAAAGATGAATTAAACAAGAAGTAATTTTCTGATGACACGTTTCCTTTAAGACTGTTTCTAGACACTTCTGTGCCTCGTCTGTCAAAAGGGATGTAGCTTTGCGGAAAGGCAATGTGGCTGAGGGTCATGCCCCCAAAAAAGTGTCAAAATTGTGACGCGGTTAGTGGTATTAAGTAAGCCAACTTATAAAGGGTGTAAAGTTACCCCGGACAGTTCTAATATGCGGCAGATTTATCAATACTATGATAAATGTGGCGCCTCCTAAGACTCTGTAGTCTAATTGTGTTTAAAATGATTTGCACTGGTGACATAGCAGATGTGTTGGATATAGATTCCTCTGTCTCGGGTCATTTAGATCCCGTGGATGTAGCCCGAACAAAATGAGGTCGTAAGGTATTATATCTTGCGGAGGCCAGTAGGGAATCAGTAAATTGTAGGTCTCAGGTGCACGTGATCCAATGCTCTGCTACAGTTTCAATCATGGTATTGGGGAACATCCCAATGGTAAAGCAGTGGTGACCATCTTGCTGATAGAGGAAGATGTGTAACGTAGCCGTTTCTTTAACATGTGACCGGTTGGGCAATAGATTTACCAGTGATGTTACTGTAACTACAGCTCCGGCCTTTCTGAATCAGTCTGTTTTACTATAACTTGATCTGTAGATATTTTTACAGGGTAAATGTTTCATGCTACACTGTTGCATACACGATTATTAAGGGCCATTATTATGTATAGCACCATTATAGAGATTTGCAGGTTGTGGTTTTAATGGGACATTTTAAGACCCAGAGGGAAAGGAATGGGAATACAAACTAATGCAAAAATTTCAAACTCTGCAATTTGGACTTAATATTCATGCCAGTTTCATGTCACACTATGTATGAACTGTGAGGGTCACAAATCACCTCCTGGTAGCAAACAGATAAGAGCAAGAATTACTGATCCCTCTGTCATGCCTCAAGTTTCCAGATTGTTTATTTCTTGTTTAGAGCTGAAACGTTGCGGTTGTTGGGTCAATAAAGTCACGATTGTGAAGTGCTGCCTTTACTGCTTTTTTCTGCTTGGATTTTTGGCCGTGATCCTGGCCTGAAGGGCGTGCACTCCCATCTGTATTCAAGGTTTTTCATTTCTTGCTGCTGTTACATTATTTGCTGTTTATTTCTTGACCCGTTCTAAATGACTTCTCTTCTTGTATTGCATTTTGTTATTTTTAAAGATTCTCAGTTTCTTTGAAGGTCCATGTCTATTGTGTATAAAAAGTCTAAGTTTTCAGTTTCTTGTATAACATCCTATCTGACGAGTAGAGCTAGTGCTCTCGAAAGCTCACCATCAAATATACTCAGGCTCTAAAAGGTATCGCCTGATTCCTTCACTCCTCTACTACTTTCTATGGCTAACACGGTACAACATTATACTACTAGTATCATTATAAATGTTCACCGTTATTGACTATAGTGTGAGCGTCCTTAGCAACTGCACAGTGTGCAAGAAACCGCTTGTTGATGGGATGTTTTCTGATCTCCTAGAAGGTGTCGTTAGGTTGTGTGATGTCTGATAATGAGACCATTGCTGGCGAGCTTGGATTTGTGATCCGCCGGTCGTTTCTGGAAGGACGGTAACATTATTGTAATTAATGACTGCTCGTCCTTCGGACGTTAACGACTTGCAATACCGTGGATCACCACTTGTTCTTACCAATCTATCTTCACGTATAAAAGGGCCATTTGTCTTTGGGCTTGTGGTGGAGAGGCCTGGGAATTGCCTGGTCTCAGAGCGCCAGTAATGGAGCACACTTTCTGTGTTGTACATAGAACAGTGAGATTCACTGGAAAGAAGCCTTGACTGTTGTATCTCCAGTTAGGATGAAGCAATCGGAACCCAAATAATGCGCTACCTACCTTGACGCATGTGTAATCAGCTGCATTATATGCGATGCTGGAAGTGATCTCTGTTTCCTGCCAGACACATCTCAGCGCATCTCTCCATGTTCCTGAATGTATCAGCAAACATATCCAGGGAACAGCAGTACCCTCTGGTGCCTTCCTTCGCCCTCCAATTTGGGGGGGTCCCAGCTTGTTCGAAGCTCCATACGCTAAGGAGCACATTGTTTTATTCAGATTGCTTAGTCCTAGCAAGTGGTGTTACAGAATATTCGGGGCCTCTATTGAATAAATCTCTCTATATAGTTTTGTCTTGTAGGAGTTTTTCTCTCTTTACATGTCAATTACTCTAATATAATTGATATCAAAGTACCCTCAAGACATAGGGTGCATCCTTTTGGACTACACACATTACTTATAGGACCCAGAGTCTTCATGGTGAGCATCCTCTGGGGTACACACATCACATATAGGACCCAGAGTCTTCATAGTGTGCATCCTTTAGGGTACACACATCACATATAGGACCTAGAGTCTTCATGGTGTGCATCCTCTGGGGTACACACATCACATATAGGACCTAGAGTCTTCATAGTGTGCATCCTTTGGGGTACACACATCACATATAGGACCCAGAGTCTTCATGGTGTGCATCCTCTGGGGTACACACATCACATATAGGACCTAGAGTCTTCATGGTGTGCATTCTTTGGGGTACACACATCACATATAGGACCTAGAGTCTTCATAGTGTGCATCCTTTAGGGTACACACATCACATATAGGACCCAGAGTCTTCATGGGGTGCATCCTTTCGGGTACACACATCACATATAGGACCCAGAGTCTTCATGGTGAGCATCTTTTGGGGTACACACATCACTTATAGGACCCAGTCTTCAATTCATACAGATTAATTATTTTAGAGCGCCAATAATTCTAGGGCGCTGTACAAACCAAGGGGTTCAGCTACATAATATAAAACCAGGACAGCTGCAATAATAACACTAAATAATAAACTGATACAGAAGAAGAGAGGACTCTGCCCCAAGAGCTTACAATCTACACGGGAGAATAGAGACTCCCTCTCATAGGAGTTCTGTGGGGGTCATAATGTGAGAAATACAGTGTCGTGTAACAGACCAGATACGTCAAGGTCGTCCTTCTGACTGGTCAGTCTGTCTTCTTTATATTGCACATTTTTCATTATGTATCTCCCAGATGATACGAAGACGTTGATAGAATTATTACTGCTCTGGATTTACGACTTTCTGTGGGAAATTCATCTCCCATTCATCATATTAATTACAAAGCATTTCCCCTGAAATATATATAAAACAATCTCCTATTCTGTCAGATTGTTCACAATTCTATTCAGCTCTTTTTAGTTCGATCTGTTCCTGCAGAAGCCCCCACAAGGGATGTTACCCTAGGTATACAGTCATATGGGAGGTTATTAGTCATCACTTACTAAATAGTACGGTAGATTCCTCCTTGGATTATAGGAAATGCACTCAGTTCTTAGAATAGTATCTTTTGCCAGTATTTTGCAGTTAGATCAGTATTCATTTATGAAAGTTTACATCCAGTTACTTTCACTCGAATGAGTCTAGAGGGTCGGCCTCTGTCTGAATGAGTCTAAAGGCCGGAGCTTCAGTGCAGGCTCTGACCAATCAGGATATGTTCACACGACTTAAACTGTGACGTGTTTCACCCCGTATTTCGTGCAGTACTGCGCTAAATACAGGGCGAGATACGTCCCGGTCATTACGGTAATCCACAGCTCTCATAGAGCACTATGGATTACGTCTCCTCTCCCTGCTCACACAATACAGCGAGCGAAGTGACATGTCAATTATTCGCGCCGTATACGCGCTGTGAATAACGAATGTCTATGGGGCCGGCGTTGCCAGCCCCGCTCCCGAGCACACGGCGTAATTGCGGGTGAAATACGTCCGCAATTATTGCCGTGCGAACCCTGCCTTAGATTTATTGTAGATTGGCCAACTTTATTTCAAGAAAGGGAAGTGAAAAGTCCTGAGAAAAAGACTTCTAAAGATTCCAGCGCAGGATAAAATCTTGTATCTTTATTGTGACTATACAGCAGACCAATACATGGTGCGTGTGATGGGCAACGCGTTTCTAACCCTTCCGGTTCTTCATCAACTTTATTTCAGGCTGTAGGTAGAGATGCAGCATATGGTAGTGATTTGTGGTGGTGGTCATTGTGCTGCTGTGAAGGGTTTTGATATAACACAGAGGTTAAATCATTTTCACTATGGGTCTGTTCACACGGCTGATTTTTGACGCTGTTTTCAAAGCAGTTTTCAGAGCGTTTCCGCTCCCAAAACAGCATCAAAACCTCACCTAAAACACGCTTCTTCAGATGAGGTTTTAGATGCGCTTCTCGGCACGTTTTTTACACGTTTTTGGACGAAGTTTTGGACGAGGTTTTGAACAAAGTTTTCAACACTGTTTTCACCCATACAAATTAATAGCCAGATCAGAAAACGCTCCAAAAATGCATAAAAAAACCGCGCCGAGAAACGCGCCTAAAACACGCTTCAAGAATTGACATGACACTTCCTTTTCAGCGCCCGAAACCGCTGCCAAAAAAGCGCGTAACAACCTCATCATGTGTGAACTGCAACGTTGCTTTACATAGGAATCAATAAAATGAACTGGGGGTGTTTTGGACGCAGAAACACTCCCAAAACAGCGTCCAAATATGCCACGTGAACATTAACCTATCCTCTAAGGATGAATCATGCAGGACGTCATTGCTGCAGGTTTTACCGGGGCTTTGCACACGTTAAATATGCAGTGGATCACAGCGCCAGGCAATACTGCTGACTGTTTCCGGATGGAAATCTGAACATGCTGTGGATTTTCAGATCTGATTCAGATTTGTTGGCAGATTTATACTTTATCCTTCAGATTTTAGTATTGTCTTTGTAGCAGCGAGGATTCCATGGGGAGTCTGCAGCCAGATAGACATGCGAGTTTTGCTGTGAATTCTCCACAGATGTACATTGAGATCCATGTCAGAAATGCGTCTTTTCAGGGGTTTTGTTTTTCTGCACAGAGTTTTTATCTATTAACGTGTACCTGCAATTGTAAAACAAATTTTCATAAATCAAAAGTACAAGCAAAAATAAGATCTTTTATAAAGTATTTTACTAGACAAAGATACTTCCTCTTTTTCTCACCTGTTCACTTATTCATAATTCACCAGAAGAGACGAGGTTCCTGCTTTACTGACAGCTCAGGTTACAGCTGCCCATTGAAGTCAATGGAGAGGGGAGGGGCAGGAAGCGAAAGAGATTCTTACACATAAGCATCAAAATGGAGGACATCAGACCACAGTAAGGAGCAGTGTAACGGAGTCTCTACCGAGGTGAGAATAACCACTCAGTATGCAGCCAGCACCATCTCATGTGTGTCTTTTTGCCTCTCCATTTCCTCCCTATCCCCTCTCCTTTAGACATTTGTTAGTAGCTGTAGCCTGGGCATTTAATGAAGCTGAGGTCTCAGGAGATGAATTCTTTAAAGGGAATGTGTCATCAAAAAATGACTTATTGTTTAACTCACATTTTTATGTTAAAAATTTTTTTAGGATTTTTTTTTTTTACATTTTCCAGATCACTTTCAGTATTTTTTTTAATAATTCTTAAGTCCTGCAGTTTTCAATTTGGCCACTAGGCCTAATAATCGTCTGACACTTCCTGTTCTGCTTAGAGAGCTTTTCAGCAGTGTGCTCATTATCAGTAAAAGCAGCGTCACACTGAAAGGAGACACCATTGTGTACAGATAACACAGAATCCACCAGTCACAAGAGGAGATAGTCACAGCTCCCCCTCTCCCCTCCCTTCACAGTGAAAACTCTCCTATAGACGTCTATGGGACAGAAACTGTCTTAAGAATCCTATGTGCATGAAGCTGCTGTAAAGTATCTCTCTGACTGCTGTTAAAGCAGTGCAAGCAAGAATATCTTCCCTACAATCATATATAGATGGCTGAATAGAGAAATCTACAATCAGGAAATAAAAACGACTGAGAGGAAAAGAATATGGATCAGGGGCTTGATTTAATAAGTAAAAAAAAAAAAAAAAAAAATTGGCGACAGATTCCCTTTAAGTGATTTGTGACTAAGGCTGCTTTCACACAGCGCAGTTTTGGTGCAGTTTTAACTGTGCTCCAATTAAGCTGCCTTTATTACCAGCAAACCTCTGTAAGCGTTCACTCATGTTCGGCCGCCATCTTGGCCCGGCCTGGGGGACACTCTCGCTCTGGGATCGCCGCTTTGGTAAACGGAACAGCAAGTCGACACAGGATTCTCTTAAAGTCTGGCCTCCGCTAGCTTTATTCTCCAACACAGCAAAATATATACAGCAAGCAAAATCAATCCTCGGCCGTCCAGCCACTAACGAAACATACAGAGAGTCCCTCTCTAGCAGTGGTCTGGGTCTACTACCCAGCCCCACAAACATGTACTCACACTGTACAATATAGTCCTTGGGTTTGGCTTCTCTCAAGCCTAGGGGGAAAGAACCCAGGCTACTCTCCTGGACAAGGCCTGCACATGTCCTCCACTGACTGTGAGCCGCGCTCCCCCTTGGTACACTGAAGACCAGGCTATTTAACAGGCCTCTGAGTTGGACAAGCAGCTGAGCAACTCTCCTAATTACCACCCGAGTAATTAACTCCTGGTTACCCTTGCCAGACTGCTGACCTTCCTCACTGACAGCCAGCAGCTTGGTAACCCATACCTTGGAACTCAGCTGCTGCAGAACCTCTAGTGGCGGAGAAATGCGATCTTCTAAGGTCGCACCGCCACATCTCTTTCAGTTGAATAAATTGTTCAGAAAGGTGTTTCAAGTAAGTAATTGATCACTGTATTTGAAGTCTTGTGGATACAAACACACTAACTGATCCATCACTTTCCAAACAGTTTAGATAAGTGAAAGAAGCTGCTGGTAATAATGCACGTTATTTGGAGCGCAGTTAAAACTGCACCAAAACTGCGCTGTGTGAAAGCAGCCTAAGTGAAAAGGAGGAAGGAGGAAATGTTTTGCTCTAATAAGATACAGTATATTACAAAGTTTCCTCTTTTTGCTTGTGCAGTTGATTTATAGGAAGTTGTGTTCTAATTGGAGGTACGTTTTAACAATCTGAGCATTTTTATTCTTGATGCAGTTGACATTGTTGCTGTATGTTTTAGTCTGGCGCAGTGTTTAGCTGCAGACTGTTATAAAATAATCTATACCACGGCAGAACATTGTCAGCATTAGGATGGTACCACGCTACTTTTCAGCAGGGCATAATTTCTAGCCCAGCTGCCCAGTCACTTGCTCATTGAAGCAAGTATGAAATTTACTGGAGTACAAAGGATTTCTGCCACCCTGCGCTCCAGAAAATGAGCACAAAGAGTTACCCTTAGAAGGAACGTCTGGCAGCGACTTTTTTTTTTACAGAAAATATTTAGAAGCAGCTGCATTATATAAGATATCGCAAGCCTCTAAACATTTGACGTATGTTTGGCCTTAGAGAACTGGATAGTCTTCCTCCTCCCCATAAAACGTGTCATTAAATGAATTCTTTAACTTTATGAGATACAGATTACAGCAAAAGTGAGGAAAGCTATTCGGATTAAGGGGATATTCACACGGCGCTTTTTAGATGCGTATTTGGACCCAGACATGCATCTAACAATGAGCCGTGTGATTTACATTAGTTTCAATGCAAAATGCGCTTTGGCGTTCTGCCGTCTGATCGCCGATGCATGTTTTACATGTTGTGACTTTGTGATGAGCCTTTTGGATCATTTCAAAGAATTGACATGTCAAATCTGGATCCGTTTGCTGCAGAAGACGCGCTAGTCTCATCTAGAGGGTGCATTTCTGCTGCACAGAAAACCCATCCAAACATGCAGCACACTTTGGGTGCGTCTTTGGATATGTTTTACGCAGCGCTTTTCAATCAGTTTTTCAGAAAGTGATTAATATTATACAGAGCAGGAGCGACAATCCACACCCCGCACTGCAACAACACAGAAAATAAAACACATCAGCTCACTCAAAACTGACATCAGATTTTATTTCCTTCTCTCCGTCTGCAGAACTCCCGAATTAAGAAGTGTACTTGCCCAAAGACGAGCCAGATCTGGCCGGGCCGGCAGTGTGCAAGCCCCCCGCAGTCTGTATAGTATTTGTTATGAATGTCCTGCTGTGCGTTAAGGTATGTTCACACGATGTACTGCGGTGCGTACAGTATGCGACGCAGTACATTGTGTGTCACGGGAGCTTGCGCTGATCAGCACGTACCCCCGTGGTGCAGACGGGGGGAAGGTGGGGGGGGTAACCAACCGGCCCCATTGACTTAAATGACATGTCGCTTATCTCCCCGAGCGGGGAGAGGAGGCATAATCCATAGTGCTCTATGAGAACTATGGATTACCGTAATTTCGGCGCGCAAATACGCGGCAAAATGCGTGCCAAAATGATGCCATAACATACCCTTAGGGTCGTCAGGCTTCTCGGTGACATGTTCACAGTCTCTCATTGCTGGTTGTCCTCTTCACTTTTTCCAGAGCATATTAGAGTCATCTAAGGGTATGTTCACACAGCGTGTTGAGTCCGTGTGAACATACGCTTTTAGATACATGTTTGGATAATCGGACCCCAAATGGACCCAAACACGTATCTAATAAATAGCAGTGTGATTTATATTGCTTTAGTATGAAACACGTATCGGAGTTCACACGAGTGCTCGCTGAATCATGTCTCATTGCGTGTTTCGGATCCGTACCAAGAATTGACATGTCAATTCTTGGTCCAAAAGACGCAGCAGGAGCCCTATAATAAACTATAGGATGCGATCCTGCTGCATGCAACACAGATCCAAACATGCAGCTGTGTGATGGATACGCTGTGTTTTTGGAAGCAATTTTCGGTTCCAACACAGATCCAAAACCGCCGTATGAACGGCCCCTAACTGGCCATGCCATGCACTATTACCGATTTTCAAGCCTGACCAGAGCTAGGTTTGCCCATTCACCCGTAGAGCACTAGGTCTTGATCTGAGAATGCAGACGGTCCTGACAAATCGGGGTTTTAAAATATGGATGATTGTTACTTTGCCTCTCATCCCTTTTTTGCACGGCAATGTTGAAAATCTACATTCTACTTTACAGGTATCGCATTGTTCATTGGACTTCATTGATTTCTGCATTTCTAGACCGTCATTCACAAATGTCCTGTCCCGTTGTATGTAGGCTGCAAATAAAGCATTCTTTCAGTAAATGAAGGCCACGCTCTGCTAGACTTAATATGAAATAGATTTTCCCTGAAGCATGAAGACATTTCTTTGACATCTATGGACTTTCTGGTTTTTGTTTAAAGCCTCTGTACACAGTAATGTAGGCTATATTTGTGCGGATGAAGGTAGAGTATATGCCGGTTAGAAATTATTTATGGGACGTAGGCAGTTCATGGGTCACTTTGCCCCCTTCTCCATTTCAGTGTTGTATATCCCGATCGTTAAAGGGATGTACATTGCTATGGAAGATTATTTTGCCGACAGTACAGGTTTTGGAATCCATGTTCTTTTATGACCAGTGGAGTAAATTTCTTTAAATAAACGCCTGCCTTCATATGTATAATAAAAATTCACAATCCTGCAACCACATTTAGAAGATCTGAGTTCAGAATCCGTGGAGGTCCAGGAGTCCATCAAGACACAAACCTGCAACCACATTTAGAAGATCTGAGTTCAGAATCCGTGAAGGTCCAGGAGTCCATCAAGACACAAACCTGCAACCACATTTAGAAGATCTGAGTTCAGAATCTGTGAAGGTCCAGGAGTCCATCAAGACACAAACCTGCAACCACATTTAGAAGATCTGAGTTCAGAATCCGTGGACGTCCAGGAGTCCATCAACACACAAACCTGCAACCACATTTAGAAGATCTGAGTTTAGAATCTGTGAAGGTCCAGGAGTCCATCAAGACTTTGTTCCTTACTCCTTCTTTTTCCAACTTCCCTTATCAACTTTATATTTGTTAGATGCCAGATCTTGTTGATTGTGGAGGTACAGAAATTACCGTTTTTTTCTTTTTTCTTTTCAAAGTCCTATAAGCATTAAAAGAGTCATCCCACTTCAGATGTGGGTGGCGTATCGCTTGGCTGTACACGGAATGTATATTAACTTCAAATGGAGAATACCTATCATCTCGGTTCAGAATGGAGAGGTTCCAGAGCTTTTTCTTGATGTAGGTGCAGATCCCAGAGGTAGGATCCACACCTATCCCAGCAATATGCCATCATTGACTGATGTGGGACAGCCAGCTTAATTGCTGCATAGAAGTCAACTGCTGGTTGCTTCAATTGATAATGCTGGGACTTCCTGCTAAGAGAGAGGCAGGAAGATCCGTTTTATTCAGTTCTTGTCTTTTGTGCTATTCCCAAATTTTTGCAAAGGTTTTCTACTGAACTGAAAGGAAGGGAAACAAGCTGATTTTGTAGAATGCATGGTATTTCCTATGCACAATAAACGTATGATTTTTTTGTTCCAGCTGTTTTTATCTCTTAATTTGTACTCGCGATATGCCAGCTGGATTATAATTGGTTGATGTGGGCAACTGCTCCTGAATTTACTTTATGAAAGACCCATTGTTTCAGATTTGTGAGCTGAAAATTGCATAAGAAGACCGTACATAACCGATCGGATGTACATAAAAATCACTAGATATTGGTGGTTATTGTTCCCTGCACTCGTTTACATAACCGTCTGTTGACAGTGGGGTTTTGCTGGCGCAGAGAAGTCTCTGTTCTGCAGACGTGCAGAGAAGCCGGTGATTTGAGCAGGTTTTAGTGCATCTTTGTTGAGCACCTGCTTGAGGAAATTTCCTGTGGTTTACTGGCTGTCACAGCTGTGTGCAGCTACAATCTGAGCGTACACGTGCGTGTTTTATCTCTTTGTCAACTTCAAATTAGTTAAGAAGGAAAAACAAACTATTTTCGGAAGCCTCAGCTCCCTGTAATTCATTTCTGCTTTGCTTGATTGCACAACCTATTTCTCTGAGAACTGTTTGTTTCCTTAGACTGCATAAGTTTTGAAGCCTATGTATGTATTGGTCCCAGGATCAATCATTACAGAAACGTCCATTAGATGGAACCTAGCATTATTTGCCCACTGTCCAGCTGTTATAGCCACTGTGCCATTGACTGCCAAACTGTAAGTTTGATAAGGGAAGGCCATATCCAAACGTCAAAGGGGTTGTCCAGGTCTTCTTTCAAAAATAAATTTAAAGGGGTTTTGCCACGAAGTAATATTGACGTGGGAAGCTTGCAAATGAAATAACAAACATTTTCACCATTCATTATTATTAAAAATTCTGCACCATTTTTGTTTTAGCTGCGCCTTTCGTGATCCATTGTTTACAGCTCGTCTCCAGGGGATACGACCAGGGCTGTGAGCTCCTCAGTCTTGGTCAGACATGCTCAGACATCACCTCTCTTCTCAGGCAGCTACTGAGTGTTCAAACCTCAGGTGCTGTCATTCTACTCCAGTCCTCTGTCCTCCTTAGTAATTAGTCAAACAGTGCAAATACATAAAAAAGAAACCTCCAATGAGGTCTGTGCATTGATAAAGAGAAAAAAAACAACAACACAGGTTCGGTTCCTGCAGGGATTTGAACCTAGGATCCTTGTGCCTGGAGGCAAAAACTTTACCTCTCAGCTACTCACAATGCTTTACATAAACAGACCTTTCTTTGACTAGAGAGAGGAAAGGCCTAGTTATATCATCCTGCAGGGTCACATGATATACAATTCAAACAAATCCCACACGACCCCTTCTGAGCACACAGAGCTGAAGAGCTGGATGCAGGAGGCATGAAATAAGATCGTGGCAAAACCCCTTTAAGACACTATTGCTCTGAAAGCCACGTCAAAATCAGCTGTGTGAACAGACCCTAAAACCTCTATGGCAGCAGGTAGCGCTATCCCAATCATGTGGAAGCAGTGAGTGTGTGAATCGGCCACCGTCCCCTCTCTTACAGTGTAAATCACCTGTGTTGATGGCCCCCCGCACTGGCCTTACATCCCCCCTGCATGCTTTCTCCATACCGCCCAAGGAGAGGTCAGCTCTGTAACACGGTCACGTCCGGGGGTTGTAATGCTCCTCTTTATGGGGCTTCAGACAGCTCAATAATAGCTCAGTCTTCGGATCGGAGAAGGCGCTTTATTAACACCAGGTACATTTCACCCCTGGACACACATTCCTTCTGACATATAAATTATGCTTCCATCTTGACAAGTTTGTCTTTGCAGAAGCAAATTTCTCTCTCCCAAATGTCACATACGGCAGTGAACTTCTGTCTACATCATGTGTCCCCAGAGCACGGCCATAATTCCTGCTCAGCCATGTCTACAGCCTGGGCTGCCAGGGGATTCCCTCCATCTCTTCTCTGTTCTTCTGTCATTATTTTCTTCTCTTGTCCATGAATATTCAGCCACGTGTGCCTGTCTCTTATCACTGTTTCCGGTCACTACATGGACCCGTCTACACCACAAGAAGTTACACTCGGATTTATATGCTGATTCTGGTTTTAAAAACCGTAGAAATCAGACTGTAAACCATCCCCATAGACCTCAATTGAAAATCCCAGTTGTCGTCTACACAACTTTTGAGGTCGGATTTCAAAACTGCTGTTTTTTTTATAGAAAACTTGGAACATGTTCATTCTTTCTGCCGTATTTTAGGTGGAAAAAAAAGCTCCCGAATCATTGTTGTGTCGGATCCGCATCCAAAACCTCATAGGGTTAAATGACAACTGCGTTAAAATATTCTTCCGATGACGCAGTTTGAGGATTCAGAATCCGACGAGTATTTTAATATTTGCCGTGTGTACCCCATGTCTTGTGTATGGAATTTTCTCCGCAGTTTCCCCCCCTCTGCAGGCTCCACCTCTGTTGGTTTTCCCTGAGCTAGTGACTGGCTGCTGTGATGTCTCCCATACATGTCTACATAGAAGAGAAAATTCTGGGCCCCGTTTCTATCTCGCATACCCTTCTGAGCAACAATAGCTTGGAGGTTATTATATAGCAGTACTAAGCACTATGGTTGTGAATAACCATTGGGGTTCACCTAGCAGAGCAGCAGCATCTCTCTCTCTCGCCCTCAGGCTCTCTCAAGCTCTCTCGCTCATTATCTCTCGTTCTCTCTCTCGCTCACTATCTCTCGTTCTCTCTCTCTCGCTCATTATCTCTTGTTCTCTCTCTCGCTCATTATCTCTCGTTCTCTCTCTCGCTCACAATCTCTCGTTCTCTCTCTGGCTCATCTATCTCTCGTTCTCTCTCTCGCCCATATTCTCGTTCTCTCTCTCTCTCGCTCTCTCTCTCTCCTCGTTCTCTCTCTCTCTCTCTCTCGCGCCCATCTTCTCGTTCTCTCTCTCTCGCTCACTATCTCTCTTCTCCTCGCTCACATCTCTCGTTCTCTCTCTCGTCATCTACTCTCGCTCACCATCTCTTGCTCCTTCTCTCTCTCTCTCTCTCTCTCCCCACCTCTCGTTTTCTCTCTCTCTCTCGCGCCCATCTTCTCGTTCTCTCTCTCTCTCGCGCCTATCTTCTCGTTCTCTCTCTCTCGCTCACCATCTCTCGTTCTCTCTCTCGCTCACCATCTCTCGTAGTCTCTCTCTCTCGCTCACAATCTCTCGATCTCTCTCTCGCTCACCATCTCTCGTTCTCTCTCTCGCCCATCTTCTCGTTCTCTCTCTCGCGCCCATCTTCTCGTTCTCTCTCTCGCGCCCATCTTCTCGTTCTCTCTCTCTCGCGCCCATCTTCTCGTTCTCTCTCTCTCTCGCGCCCATCTTCTCGTTCTCTCTCTCTCGCGCCCATCTTCTCGTTCTCTCTCTCTCTCTCGCCATCTCTCGTTCTCTCTCTCTCGCTCCTATCTTCTCGTTCTCTCTATCGCCCATCTTCTCGTGTTCTCTCTCTCTCGCTCCCATCTCTCGTGTTCCCTCCCCCCATCTCTTGCTCACCATCTCTCGTGTTCTCTTGCTCACCATCTCTCGTTCTCTCTCTCTCGCTCACCATCTCTCGTGTTCTCTCTCTCTCTCGCTCACCATCTCTCGTGTTCTCTCTCTCTCTCTCGCTCACCATCTCTCGTGGTCTCTCTCTCTCTCTCGCTCACCATCTCTCTTGATCTCTCTCTCTCTCTCGCTCACCATCTCTCGTGTTCTCTCTCTCTCTCTCTCAGACTCTCTCGTTCTCTCTCTCTCTCTCTCTCTCTCACCTTCTCTCGGGGTCTCTCTCTCTCTCTCGCTCACCATCTCTCTTGTTCTCTCTCTCTCTCTCGCTCACCATCTCTCGTGTTCTCTCTCTCTCTCTCGCTCACCATCTCTCGTGTTCTCTCTCTCTCGCTCACCATCTCTCGTGTTCTCTCTCTCTCTCGCTCACCATCTCTCGTGCTCTCTCTCTCTCGCTCTCTCTCTCTCTCTCTCGCTCACCATCTCTCGAGGTCTCTCTCTCTCTCGCTCACCATCTCTCGTGTTCTCTCTCTCTCGCTCACCATCTCTCGTGGTCTCTCTCTCTCTCGCTCACCATCTCTCGTGGTCTCTCTCTCTCTCGCTCACCATCTCTCGTGGTCTCTCTCTCTCTCGCGAGTTGTGAATTGGAATTGGGCTACACTTGGGCCCTGTGTCGGGAATGATGGGAAAAAATAAAGCAGTTTATCCATAAAAATGGTGGACACTTTGATAGAAACCCATGAGACCCATTATAGCCAAGGAGGCCAGTTGGACGCCATTAATGTGCATTGTACAACGGGTCCATTTGCCCTTCTGCAATGAAGAAGCTCTGACGCAGGTGTGAACCAGGCCTTACTAAAAGCAGCAGTGGTATCTGTGTCTCTCTCTTGCTGTCTCTTTTTTTGTTTTTAGCACTGTAGTTGTGAATAAGCGATTGGGTTCACTTACTAGAAACCGCAGCGGCATCCATGTGTGCGTCTCTCTCTTTTTCTCACGAATTGCCGTATGTATTTGGATAAATATTCAGCATCTGTGAAAAGTCTCATCACAAAGGAAAAAAACAACACCTAATGCCAAAACTGTTTTTTTTTGGTCATGTCACTTCCCCAAAAAAGTGGAATAAAAAGTGATGACAGTCGCATGTATCCTAAAATGATACCAATAAAATCTACACTTTGGCCTGCAAAAAAACCAAGCTCTGATTCAGGCCTACAGATGGAAAAATAATAAGTTATTGGCCACAGAAAATGCAGCTACAACTCAAATTTAGAAATATAAAAAAGGAGGGTTTTTTGTGTTAAATTGCTAAAACTTAATGAATCTCTTAGAAATTTTTTTATCTCTGGAATCATGCCAATCTGTAGAATATAGATAAAATGTCAATTATACCGAGCACTGATTTCTATAAAAACTTAAAGGGATTGTCTTACCACAAGGATTGCTTTTTATGTTGAAGATCTTGCAAAAACAAGTCACTTTGCAATATGTGTCCATTAAAAGTGTCCTACCTATTCCTAGATCCTCCCCTCCTGTATGGGCTGCATCAGCCCCTCAGGTCGCTATAGCTATAGACCTGATAGGTCTCTCCTGATAGGCTGCCAGCACTAGTTGCTATAGCTACAGACAGACCTGGTGTCCTCAGCAGCTCATCACTGCAGGCCAGTAGTAGCAAGTAAACACCCCTGAATCCAAAAATGAAACCGAGAAAACAGGACTGATGAATCGATCTAGTGAGACAACCCCTTTAACTGCCACAAAAATGGCGCAATTGCGTTTTTTTCACACTGCACCTTACAGAGAACTTTGTTCTTTTTCTCAGCACATTATATGGTAGTCAGTGGTGTCATTTAAAAGTTAATCTTGTGCCATAGAAAACAAGCTCCAAATGTCTTGTTTACACGGCTTATTTTCTAGCGTCATTGCGCGTGTATTTCGCCGTGTACTGCGCTTAATACATGGTGAAATCCGCGCTGCAATTACGGTAATTCATAGCTCTTGTAGAGAACTATGGATTACGCGTCGTCTCCCCGCGCGTAAAATACGGGGAGAATTGACGTGTCAATTACGCGCCGCTGACCATGCATGTCTATGGGGCTGGCACCCGGACGGCCCCGCCCCCGTTCTTTGGAATTACGTGCTTCCAAAACACACGGTGTATTGCGGCGCGTACTATATGCGCTGCAAGAAGCCGTATGAACATTGCCTTATGTAGGCAAAAAAAATAAAAAGGTAACATTATAGATCATGGAAGTCTAGAGAGGGGGAGATGATATTGAAAAAATCCCTGTGGCGGGGTTAAGCGAAGCAGATCATTAGGCACTGTGTACTGTACCTTGCTTCCCCGAAAATAAGACAGTCTCTTGTATTAATTATTGCTCCTAAAGACGAGCTAAGACTTATGTTTAGGGCATGTTTTTTTTATAAGAACAATAATTCACATTTAGGCCTCGTTCACACGGCTTATTTTGCCGCGGATTGGCGCCGTACTGCGCACCGGATTTGCGCTTCAGTATGGCGCCAATCCGTCGGAGTCATTACGGTAATCCACTGCTCTCATAGAGAACAGTGGATTCCGTCGCTCCTCCCCGCTCGGCGAATCCGCCGCGGGGGGAGAAAGTGACATGCACATTATCCAGGCGCAATACGCGCCGTGGATAATGCAAGTCTATGGGGCCGGGGAGTGGCGCTCCCGCTGCGCCTTGGCCCCGCCCCTTATTCACGGCGGATTTGTGAGCCGGATTACGCTCACAAATCCGTTGGGAATAAGCCGTGTGAACACGGCCTTATTGTTGAACAAAACATCAACATGTATTAATAATATACTGTAGTGATTTCATCACAAACATAAGCAGCCAAACTCTGAATTGCATAAAAAAAAAATGCAGTGTCTTATTTTCGGAGGTGTCTTATTTTCGGGGAAACGGGGTACTCTTGGAGCGTCATTGATCGTGTATTAGGACAGATATGGGCATCAGCGTCGCTGAGTTCTGGACACTTGTTGGCGGTGGGTTTGGATGGTGGACGGCACAGTGGCCGCTGTTGCTGCTTATGTTGCTTGTGTTTGATTGGACCCGTCTTGTTTTTCCCTAGAATAATGACCTGGTCCAGTCTCCTTATATTAGAGACATCGGCTTTAGAGATGCATATCTTTTTTTTGTAGGTCTTTACATTCTGATTATTATTAAATCCACAGTTTCCTCCTTACAACTCCGGCTTTATTTTGAGAGCAAAGTGAACCACTGCCCATTCTGCGTCTTCATCTTTGAAGCACTTGCTGAATGTCCAGCTTGTTAGCAGCCAATTTGACGAGTGGTGTCTGACTTCAAATAGCTGTGTGCTGCTTAAGGAAAGGTTTCTGGGACTGCCCATTGTAAGACTGTGAGCAGAACTAACTAGAGACGCGGCGCAGAGCGTGACAAAGGCTAATATATAGGGGATAGACACGGAGCTGCCAGTAGAAGAATGGGATTTCATGACTAATATCCCTGCATCAGTCCTAGGGTCCCTATGACCGCATTTATAACAATCCTTTCAGAAGAACATTGTACATATATAAAAGTACTGTATCTGCATTAGCATATCCTGCCGCCTGGGCAGCTAGAATGAGCCAACTCCATAACCCTCTTTGCATCCCTGTGTGCAGATTGGACTGGGACAGTGTCAGTATAGTATAGGCACGTACACCCACAAACCACTGAAAGGGTTTGTTCACTTTATAATGTATTTGCATGTATTATAGAAAATCATACAGTTTTCTAAAATACATGTATTAAAAATTCTGCTACTTTACGTCTGTTATAAAAGTTCTGTAAGCCCTTCTCTAGAAAAAAAAAAAATAGTAAAGCCCACACACCATTACATAGTAAACGCTTCCAGGACGGTGATGCCCGGTAGGCAGAGGTTGGCAGCCGCCTAGGGCGCCTACCTCTGCTTATCAGTAAGTGAATACAAGTATACAGTGAGCCGGCTCCATAGATGACGAATGCGATGTCTATAAAAGGTTGATATATGACCTTATATATCCCACACAGGGAACGTCATACAAAAAATACCCAGCACCAAAATTGTGTTTTTCATTTTGTTGTTTTGCTTCCCCAAAAGCTGGAATAAAAAGTGATCAAAAAGTCACAGATATCCGAAAATGGTTCCACTGAAAACCAGACATCAGGCTACATAAAACAAGCCCCGTACTGGAGCTGTAAAGCAAATAAAACATATCAAATAAAAGCAATGGAGTCGTACTGATCCGCAGAATAAAGAGAACACGTCATTCATACCGCACTTCCCAAAAAATGGAACAATAGTGATTTTTTTCCCGTTTCATGTAGCTGGGTGGGCACAGCTGAAAGGTGCCACTTTTTCTTCTAGATGGGGGCCTAATGCTTTCGTATCAAAGAGGAACAGGAGGAGAATTTTGAATACATTTATATTAGAAAATTGTTTGCCTATGAGATACATAATAATTAAAAACAATATATAGCGGACAGTAGCTCTTATTGCGTTTTTTTTCATTACAGTATGGGTGCTTTCACACAGCGCAGTTTTGGTGCAGTTTTAACTGCGCCCCAATTAAACTGCCTTTATTACCAGCAAGCTTCTTTCACTTATCTAAACTGTTTGGAAAGTGAGGAATCAATCAGTGTATATATAATCCACAAGACTTCAAACACAGTCATTGATTACTTACTTGAAAGACCTTTCTGAACAATTAAGACAACTGATTACGCACCACTGACAATGCATGTCTATGGGGCCGGCACCCGCCCTCCCTCCCACCCCTCTGCTTTGGAAGTACGCGCTGATCAGCGCGTGGTTCCATAACACACCACGTACTATACACGCCCCAATACACTGTGTGAACATACCCTTATTCTACAGAGAAACACGCAAGGTCAGCTCCACTGAATGACAATAGGTCTAATCCTCATGCGGATCTGCTGTACACATGCAGCACTTGTATAATTTTGTAGATCTTGCAGTAAAGTATGCATCAGATTAGAAATATGCATTCCCAATGTGGCCCAGCAGGTCTTGTGCACACATCATACCTGATATCACACAGCTGCATCCACATGTACAGTCTACCATAAGAAACTCTTCACCCTTCAATTGACCGGTTTTATCCTTAAAGATGTTTTTTCACTACAAAGGTTAGCTTTTCACATAAAGGGACGGTTAATTGAAGACTTTTATGTTACTTTAGTCATTGATTTAAGTGTTTTTTTATGTGCTCTGAGGTGTACACCTTTCTATCGTTACCTGCAAACCAGACGAACGTCTGTTATCTGACGAACAGAGAGCAGGGAGTGACGTCACCCAATGATGGGCTGAGATTGAAGCAAATTAATTATATCGAACAAGATTAGCTTCACGAAACCAAAAATACAAGAACTGTGAAGACTGAAAAGCATGGCTTTATCTGTAATCTTGTTAAGAAATAACCATCTCCTGCAGTGTCACTAGAAGTTGAATATGCTAATCACTGCTATGGAACCACCCACAGCCTGTGTAGACAGTGCAAAACCGATAACTCAGTGAAACAGAGTGTGGTGAGAAAACCACTTGAAAGGGTTATTCTTACCACATTAATTAGCTAGGCAAAGGTAATTATCACCAAATACATTGCTGTTCTGACTTTGTTTCTTTTCAGAGTTAGAGCAGTTCTTCTCCCCTGCTTGTCTACACAAGCTTCCATAGGTTACTAACCACCCCTCTCTGCTCTTGCAGCCTTGGTCCAGATGGTGACGTCACTTCCTGATGTGTCTTATCAGCAGCACAGGAGCGTGTTTATTTCTCGTACTGACAAACTTTAACCCTTTAGCCCCTGTAACCTTTTTAACCCATGTTGCCTTCTGCCCCACGGTTACATAGCCCTCTGTCACCAATATAGCAATAGCAGAGCTCATATGTCGATCGCTGCAGCAGACCTGCCCACAGCCTGAACAGGAAGTGGGAGCCTGAAGCTGGCTATGAAGAGCAGGCTTTGTGAAACAGCATGGTGAGAACATCCTTTAAGGATAGCCTTTTTTAGGTTATTTTCAAGTTCTACTGTCAAAAGATTTTTACACTTTAAATAAGGGCATTTTAAATATGGCAGAAAACAACACCAGCGGGTGCATGATACCTCCCCAGCTGATTATGTAGACCTCCTGGCAGCTCCTCCATGTGAGGGCCATGTCAGCAGCTTATCATCCACTCTAATCTTGAGAGGTAAAGTTTCTTCTTCAATAGAACACCATAAAGGTGTGGGGAGACTTATAGACCATGGAGTATTCCTTGGAAAAGTCAAATAGGCTCTAGGGATGAGAGCTAGGTATTTGGTGCCAACTTTTGGATGTAGAATCCCTTGCAGTCACATCTGATTCTTTAAAGGGTATGTCTACATCTCCTTTTTGTCAGTGGAAATATACTTCTGGGACCCCAAGAAGATTAAGAAAGAAAACATTTTCACCTCTTGATGAAATTTTATTTCAGATTCACCTGCCCTTCCTCTCCTGGGATCTTCTGTTGTCTTCTGGCTTGGGCCCAATGGAACGTCCCAGCTTCAGGCTGCAGTGGTCACGTGACACTGCCCGATGTGCCATTCTGCCCCATGTGCCATTCTGCCCGATGTGCCATTCTGCCCCAGGAGAGGACTGTTGGGCACATCATTGGAACAAGCCTCAGCTCAGCAGCATACAGCCATTAAAAAAGGGAGGTGGACAACCTCTTCCTTGACAAGGGGATTTCAAGCCAAGCAGAGACAAAGGGCCACATGTATGAACCTGTTTAGGTCTAAAACTCACTTTTTTGCCCATAGGTTAGGGCATGTCCCCACGACACGGGTTTTCGGACGGTTTGCGGTTTTTCAGACCGCCTGAAAAACCGTCCGAAAATGAGCACAATGGTTCTCTATGGAAAACCCGTGCAGCAGTCCCCACTGCACGGGTTTTCCGTCCGGCTGTTTTTCCGTCCGCGGTCCGGCCGCAAAACATTGTGCTTGCACAATCTTCCATCCGGTTTCCGGACAGAATCTGTGCAAGCCAATGTGAAGGGGGAGGGCTTTTCTCAGCTCATCACGGAGAAAAGCCCCCCCCCCTCCTTCGCACGCGGGGACGGCTTTTCTCTGCTCATCACGGAGAAAAGCCGCCCCCCCCCCCCCCCTCTCCCTCTGTGGGGACGGATGCAAAACAGGACAAATACCGGTCCTGTGCCGTGAGAGCGCGCCCTTACTGTGGGTAAAAGAGTGAGTTTTAGACCTAAACAGTTTTCATACATGTGACCCAAAGTCTCCCACCTGCAGACATCTCACTGGTCAATAATAGGCCTTGGTTTAGAGCACTAGGTCTCTAATCCTATACTTGCTCCTGTAAGGAGTGCTGCCATAACATGCACTATACGTGTGATACATATTTGTGTATTTAATACCCGTTCCTGGTTTCCTCCACATTGGAGCACACATGGCCTACGTGGCTCTCCAGCTACTTCTATAGCCATCCTGATGGCAGGACGTGGTCCTGATAGCAATGCTTTGCAGGTTCGGCGTTCTCCAGATGTTGTGCCGGCCACACATGATGATGCACGGTCTGTGTCTGGCGAGCTTGCGATCTCTCTGCTGTAAAGGTTACGGTATCAAAGCTGACATTGTGTTATTATGCAGATTCATGCCGGATACGATCAGAACACAGTGTTAACGCTGATGTCTATTCAGTATGAGAGCAAAGTGTGGATTGTGCAGTCGCCAGGATACACATCATATTCTTTGTTTTCTAGTTTCCTCTGAATGGCAGCTCGGTGTTATTTCCATAAAAGTGCCCAACGCCGCCGCCCTGGAGGTGCCGCGTGCCCGCCGAGCTATTAATCTCCAGACTGTTTAAATGTAAAGTGCTATCAAAATCGAATAAGGGAGTGATCCAGAGTAACCGTCAGGATTGAGGCAATTAGCGGTGTATTTTCCTCACAGCGCTCGTGAGATTGCAGGAGCCGCGGCCCTTTGTAGCCTTGTTGTGGTTTCACATGGATTATTCGCTTTTTAGTTTAGTTACTGAACGGCTTGAGTTGATGAGATTGCTTTAGGTGGGAAGGAGATGATCATTAACACAACCTACATGTCCTGTGATCATGACGGGAACAGATGTAATGGTGCTTGGGTGCATATTAGCTCGAAGCTACAAGTGACTGTCTGCAGTAATGTGACATTGGATTGGCATGAGGGCATGTAGTCACTGCAGGGTATTTACAGCTGGTCATGGTATGGTGAAGGGGGAGCAGCTTCTAGTTCACGAGGATCAGATTAGAACATTATTACTTCTACCTAAAATGAGGAGGTTCCAGTGGCTCTTATAAAAGCTGGTAATTGTGCCATCATGGCCTCCAGTTAGGGGACTCGTGTTTATTCCACCCCAGGCCTATTTATGAGCTTACTCTAGTCTAGCCACTTGGGAGCTTACTCCAACCTGGTTGACTTGATGAACCTAACTCAAGCCAAGCCACTTGGCAAACTTACCTCACATCATTTGGTGGGCTAACCCAAGCATTTGGAAAGTGTACTCTAACCCAGGCCACTTGGTAAACTTACCTAATCCCATGCCACTTGGTGGGCTGCCCCAAACTCGGCCCCTTGGGACTGCCCCCGCTCAGGCCCCTTGGGAAAAATTACTAAACCCTCCATTGGTGAGTTCCCCTAAACTGGCCCCGGTGAGCTGCCCTATCAGGCCACTTGGTGAGCTGCCCCTAGCTCAGGCCACTTTTTGAGTGCCCCTGCTCAGGCCACTTGGGAGCTTTCCCCTACTTGGGCCCCTTGGTGAGTTTCCCCTGCTCAGGCCCCTTGGGAGCTCCCCTAGTCAGGCCATTGGTGAGCTGCCCTAGTAGGCCACTTTAGCTCCAGCTCACACTTTTGGGGAGGCTACCCCAGCCATTTGGAAGAGTGCCCCTAGCTCAGGCCACTTGGTGAACTTCCTAACTCATGCCACTTGGTGAGGGTGCCCTAGCTCCAGGCCACTTGGTGAGCTGCCCTAGCTCGGCCACTTGGTGAGCTGCCCCTAGCTCAGGCCACTTGGTGAGCTGCCCCTAGCTCAGGCCACTTGGTGAGCTCTCCCTAGCTCAGGCCACTTGGTGAGCTCTCCCTAGCTCAGGCCACTTGGTGAGCTCCCCTAGCTCAGGCCACTTGGTGAGCTGCCCCTAGCTCAGGCCACTTGGTGAGCTGCCCCTAGCTCAGGCCACTTGGTGAGCTCTCCCTAGCTCAGGCCACATGGTGAGCTGACCCTAGCTCAGGCCACTTGGTGAGCTGCCCTAGCTCGGCCACTTGGTGAGCTGCCCCTAGCTCGGCCACTTGGTGAGCTGCCCCTAGCTCCGGCCACTTGGTGAGCTGCCCCTAGCTCCGGCCACTTGGTGAGCTGCCCCTAGCTCCGGCCACTTGGTGAGCTGCCCCTAGCTCAGGCCACTTGTTGAGCTGCCCCTAGCTCTGGCCACTTGGTGAGCTGCCCCTAGCTCTGGCCACTTGGTGAGCTGCCCCTAGCTCTGGCCACTTGGTGAGCTGCCCCTAGCTCCGGCCACTTGGTGAGCTGCCCCTAGCTCCGGCCACTTGGTGAGCGCCCCTAGTCCGGCCACTTGGTGAGCTGCCCTAGCTCGGCACTTGGTGAGTCTGCCATAGCTCTCGGCCACTTGGTGAGCTGCCCTAGCTCTGGCCCTTGGTGAGCTGCCCCTAGCTCTGGCCACTTGGTGAGCTGCCCCTAGCTCGGCCACTTGGTGAGCTGCCCCTAGCTCGGCCACTTGGTGAGCTGCCCCTAGCTCCGGCCACTTGGTGAGCTGCCCCTAGCTCAGGCCACTTGGTGAGCTGCCCCTAGCTCAGGCCACTTGGTGAGCTGCCCCTAGCTCAGGCCACTTGGTGAGCTCTCCCTAGCTCTGGCCACTTGGTGAGCTGACCCTAGCTCAGGCCACTTGGTGAGCTTCTAGGCACTTGTGAGCTCCCTAGCTCAGGCCACTTGGTGAGCTCTCCCTACGCCACTGGACTCCCCTCCGGCCACTTGGTGAGCTGCCTTATCCGCCACTTGTGAGCTGCCTAGCCGGCCACTTGGTGAGCTGCCCTAGCTCGGCCACTTGGTGGCTGCCCCTAGCTCTGCCACTTTGAGCTCCAGCTCGGCCACTTGGTGAGCTTCCCTAGCTCCGGCCACTTGGTGAGCTCTCCCTAGCTCCGGCCAATTGGTGAGCTGCCACTAGCTCTCGCCACTTGGTGAGCTGCCCCTAGCTCCGGCCACTTGGTGAGCTGCCCCTAGCTCCGGCCACTTGGTGAGCTGCCCCTAGCTCGGCCACTTGGTGAGCTGCCCCTAGCTCTGGCCACTTGGTGAGCTCTCCCTAGCTCAGGCTATTATAGATAATAAATGTGCTTTTATTGCGTTCTTGAGAACATTGTTTGGTTTGTCTGTCTTGTTCCTTGTGCTCGTTATCACATCTAAACATGATTTAAGATTACCCTTATACACAATGTTGTGTAGGTTATTGATTTAGGTCTGTATATTGTAAAATGAAAACGTTCTTGCAGAAAACAGCGATGCAATGCAAATGTAAAAATTAAAGGGGTATGTTTACACGGTGTAATTGTGCTGCAATACGCCTGAAGTCCGGCTGCAATCATGGTAAAATCATAGCGCTCAATGAGTGCTATTAGAAGGAGACGTTTTCCATGGTGCACAGTAAGCGACATGTCACTTCTTCCCGGCGCGGAAAACAAAAGTGAATGGGAGCCGGACAGTGCGCTTTAGAAATACGCACCGGCCAGCACATGCTTCAAAAATACCCAGCGTATAGGGGTGTGCACAGTATGTGCTGCTATAAGCCGTATGAACCCGCGCTTACTATACAGGTGTTAAATCATAACAAAACTCAAAAAATGTGGTATCTCCGGAATGGTTTTGACCTCCAGTGTACAGAAAGCATGCCATTAATACCAAACCTTGCCGTCCATAAAAACAAACCCCCCACAAATGGTGCACTGTGTGTTTTTGACATTCCACTTCAGAATTTTTTTTCTAGTTTCCCAGAACATTATATGTTTAAGGTCAATAGTACCAATTAAAAGTACATCTTGTCCTGCATTAACCATCCCTCGTATGTCTGTGTAGATGCAAAAATAAAGTTGTTGCTCTTAAAAGGAAGGAAGGGGAGAGAGGAACTAATATGAAGAACAGCTCAGACTGTGATAGGTTTAGGATACGTCCCCGTGGGTTGGAAATGTTGCAGACAATGTTGCAGTAAATTTCCTAGCAGCATCAGATCGCATGGATTTGGTGCAATTTATGGGAATGGAAAAAAAAAATTCATTGTATTTAAAATCTACAGTTGTGGATTTAGCACAGATCCACAGTGTTCACAGTAGAATCGTCAGTCATTAGGATTTCCCCATTGAAATGTATCAGGAAAATGGGCACTAAATCCGCAGCCTATTCCAAACACAAATTGACATTTTGCAGATGTAAAAATCCGAACAACCCAGGTTCATTTCTGTGCATGTTCCATGTGGATTTTGTATCCCAATATATGGATGAGATTTTTAAAATTTTAACCGCTTTGCTGCCGCTGTCAATTCTGTGC
This sequence comes from Phyllomedusa bahiana, assembly GCA_025379985.1. Lineage (NCBI taxonomy): Eukaryota > Metazoa > Chordata > Amphibia > Anura > Hylidae > Phyllomedusa > Phyllomedusa bahiana. The sequence continues at coordinate 64,029 of JAODAL010005276.1, forward strand.
CATGTCGGATGAATTCTAAGACTATGTTCACACAGCTTAATTGTGGGACGTATGTGTGCGGGACCGGGGCGGGGGAGGGGGGGGGGCGTCGGCCCCATAGACATAGGGCATGTTCACACAATGGATTTGAACGAGGTTGTGGTCGCGGTTTCCGCGTGCCAAAACCATGTCCAAATCGTGCCCACTTTATTAACATGGTTTCCTATGGGAAACCACATTAATATTCACACGCCGCGGGTTTGGCCGTGGCTTTGGGGCCACGGCCTTGCCGCGCGTGTTTGAGAACTCTCCTGTCAATTCAGGGAGTCCTCAGCGCGGCGGCCGTGCGATGTCGCCGCGGTTGGTGCGCGGCTGGCGGTGCGGTTTTCCCCTTGCCTACTAATTTGCATTGGGGCAAACCCTCGCCGCAAGCTGCGCCCCAAACCACGCCCCACTTGCACCACGGCCAGCATCTGTGCCGCAAACCCACATCGGGAGATGAGAGTTTGCGGCGTTGCTAGGACGAGGTTTGGCCGCGGCCGGACCCGTGGCCAAATTCGTCGTGTGAACATGCCCTTAGGCCATGTTCACATGGGCTTATTTGGGCAGGTATTTCAGCCCGTAATTTGCGCAGTACGCCGCAAATTACGGGCTGAAATATCATCCAGTCATTACGGTAATCCACAGTTCTCATAGAGAACTATGGATTACGTCTCCTCTCCCCGCTCGGAGAATCCGCCACGGGGGGAGATAAATGACATGTCATTTACTAGCGGCGTATACGCGCTGCTAGTAATGATAGTCTATGGGCCGGCGTGGTGCCGCCCCCCCCCCCCCCATCCACACAGCATAATTGCGGGGCGTAACTACGCCCCACAATTAAGCCGTGTGAACATAGCCTTATTCTCGGCGAGTATACCGCCGTGAATAATTGACGTGTCACTTCTCTCCCCGCTCGCCGTATTGTACAAACGGGGAGAGGAGATGTAATCCATAGCTTTCTATGAGAACTGTGCATTACCGTAATGACTGGGACAGATTTCAGCCCGTAATTTGCGCAGTACGGATTGAAATACGCCCCAGAATAAGCTGTGTGAACATGGCCTAAATAGGCGCCTAAGAGGATGCAGGATTAGGTGGAAATTCTCTTTTACAGAGCTGTAATGTTAGTAAACAGGCTGATTAGCGGCAGAGAAATGAGAAACCTCCCCGGAGAGCGACAATTTTCATCCTTTTATATTTATAGCAGACAAATCTGGGCTTCTAATAACAGCTCACAAGCAAATAGGAGAACTGTGCTCCTGTGTGGTGGAGCTTCGTCTATTACATTGCTCCTCTTTGGAAATATTTATAGGTAAACTTCATTTGTTTCCAAAGTGTTTGGAAAGAGCAACATGGCGATCTATAGAGTGAAATGATTTCATGGCTGCAGAGCTGAAGAAACGTAAAGCAAGTGTTTAGCAGCAGTGACTTACACCGAGCGCACGGCAGTATACACATTGTCATACCTCTGCATGTCCACAGAACAAACTGCCCGACCGTTACCCACACCGGAGACGCCGACCTCCTGACTGACGTCCTCCTATGTGGTTCTCAGAACTGCTGGAACCTGCTCGGGTGCATGAGAGCTGCACTCAGTTTTTCTAGCATTTAGGATACATAGGTATCAAAAAGACTGCGGAATTTGGTGCAGATTTAATTTGGACACAGAAGATCCACAGTGGGTTTCAGCCCCAGACATCTGAACAGATCTCATCCACACGGTGCAGAATGTTTCCACAGAGAGATTGACCTGCAGTATGAATTCTTTCAGAGCCACAGTTTGTATGTGAAAATATGCAGATTTTACCTCTTACGGGTAAAGAATCCGGCCGGTATTTTATCATCTTTTGAATGGTTTTGGGGGACGGTTCTGTCCATGGTTTGCGGATTAACCCATCCCCCTAACCATTGAATAGCTCAGTTTATTCCCAAACAAACGGTAGGAAGATTGTGCATGTTCTGAGTTTTTCGGAACGACGACGGTGTGAAAATCCAGCCAGTAGAAAAACCGTGCAGTGTAGACTACTGGGCGGATTTTCTAATGATCTCTACATGGATGGTTGACAGTCTGGTTTTCAGATGGTTTTTTAAATCCAAAAAACATCTGAAAACCCTTGCCGTGTGGACGTCCCCTTCGACTTGTTTAAGGTTGCTGAAAATCTGCAGCAAAATGTCTGTGAAACGCACACGTCAGCAAAATGTATTATATATTAAACCCCAGAACAAAGCAGAGAACCCTTGTTAATGCTTTATTCTAGTGTAGATTAGCAAATTTAAAGGGGAAAAAAAAAATAAAAAAAAATATATATATATATATATATAATATATATACACACATATACATACACCGTGTTTCCCCGATAGTAAGACGTAGCGGGGAGTTTAGGGAGGTCAACTATTGTAAGACGTAGTAACTGTACTTTGTCTGCGCTCGGGCGCTGCGATGGCCCGGGCGCCGACAGGGACGCTTCAGCTATATGCATCTCCTCAGGGAGCGCATATAACTGAAGGCTGAGTGAGCGCACAGTGTCCGGGCGCTGCGCTGGCCCGGACACTGTGCGCGATTCCTTCACCTATATGTGACTCCTCCGGAGCGCACACAGGTGAAGGGATACCACTGCGGGGCACAGAGCGAGCGCTCCGTGCTCCGCAGTGGTCTCCGGGCGACCGCAGACTGGCGGCTATCCTGAGATCCCGGCACAGGCAGCGTGCGCGGCCTGATGATGTCACCCGCCTGTGCCGGCAAGAAGATAGAGCAGAGCGGAGACCGCGGGAGACGGAGCAACGGGGATCATGGTAAGTGATTGTTTGTTTTTTTATTTTGATATTATTGCCTACAGCCTGCCTATACCTGCCTAGCCTATACCTGCCCTATACCTGCCTAAACCTGCCTACAGCTGCCTATACCTGCCTTATACCTGCCCTATACCTGCCTACAGCCGCCTATACCTGCCTACAGCTGCCTATACCTGCCTACAGCCTGCCTATACCTGCCTACAGCCTGCCTATACCTGCCTACAGCCTGCCTATACCTGCCTACAGCATGCATAAACCTGCCAAACAGCCTGGCCTATACCTGCCTACACCTGCCTTATACCTGCCTACAGCTGCCTATACCTGCCTACAGCTGCCTATACCTGCCTACAGCTGCCTATACCTGCCTTATACCTATACCTGCCCTATACCTGCCTACAGCCTGCCTATACCTGCCTACAGCTGCTTATACCTGCCTTATACCTGCCCTATACCTGCCTACAGCTGCCTATACCTGCCTACAGCTGCCTATACCTGCCTACAGCTGGCCCTATACCTGCCTACAGCTGGCCCTATACCTGCCTACAGCTGGCCCTATACCTGCCTACAGCTGGCCCTATACCTGCCTACAGCCGGCCCTATACCCTGCCTACAGCCTGCCCTATACCTGCCTATGGGGCCATATACCTGCCATACCCCGAAAGTAAGACATAGTGGGACTTTTGGGGGGTAAAAAGAATGTAAGACGCTGTCTTACTATCGGGGAAACACGGTATATGTATATTATTGTCGTACAGATTATCCCTGAAAGGGTAGTAACAATCAGTCTAATGTATCACAGCAAAAAGTATGGCTGCACAGGAAGCAAAAAATAAAATGTTAAAGAGGACCCGTGACATCTCCTGACATGTCTGTTTTAGTTAATACTTATTATATAGTGAGCGGTAAGAGAGGGGTCCCCTATGTCTAGTACAATGCTAGGTATATGACGTACAGTAGTGAGGTGTGAAGTGGCGGTCACCCATGTCTAGTACGATGGTAGATTTATGGAGCACAATATTAAGCAGTACATTGGGGTCACCTATGTCTAGTACAATGGGAGATAAATGGATTACTATAGAGAGTGGTAAAGTATGGATCACCTATGTACAATTGTAGGTGTATGTAGTACAGTAGTAAGCAGAAAGGTATGGATCACCTATGTATAGAACAATTGTAGATGTTAGGAGCATAGTAGTGAGGGGTAAGGTGGAGGTCACCTATGTCTAGTACAGTGGTAGGTGTATGGAGCACAGTAGTGAGGTGTAAAGTGGCGGTCACCTATGTCTAGTACAATGGGAGGTTAATGACTTACTATAGAGAGCAGCAAGGATCACCAATGTATAGTACAATTGTAGGTGTGAGGAGCATAGTAGTGAGGAGTAAGGTGGGGGGGGGGGTCATCTATGTCTAGTACAGTGGTAGGTATAAGGAGATCAGTAAGATAAGGTTCACCTGTGCATAATACAATGGCAGGTGTATGGAGTACTCCAGTGAGGGGTAAGGTGGGGGTCGCTTATGTATAATACAATGGCAGGTGTATAGAGTACGCCAATTAGGGGTAAGGTGGGGGACGCCTATGTATAATACAATGGCAGGTGTATGGAGTACTCCAGTGAGGGGTACGGTGGGGGTCGCCTATGTATAATACCATGGCAGGTGTATGGAGTACGCCAGTGAGTGGTAAGGTGGGGGACGCCTATGTATAATACAATGGCAGGTGTATGGAGTACGCCAGTGAGGGGTAAGGTTGGGGTCATCTATGTCTAGTACAGTGGTGTATATGGAGATCAGTAGTGAGCAGTAAGATATGGGTCACCTATGTATAATACAATGGCAGGTGTATGGAGTACTCCAGTGAGGGGTACGGTGGGGGGTCGCTGATGTATAATACAATGGCAGGTTTATAGAGTACGCCAATTAGGGGTAAGGTGGCGGTCGCCTATGTATAATACAATGGCAGGTGTATGGGGGACGCCTATGTATAATACAATGGCAGGTGTATGGAGTACTCCAGTGAGGGGTAAGGTGGGGGGTCGCCTATGTATAATGTAGGCAGGTGTATGGAGTACTCCCGTGAGGGGTAAGGTGGGGGTCGCCTATGTATAATACAATGGAAGGTGTATGGGGGGCGCCTATGTATAATACAATGGCAGGTGTATGGAGTACTCCAGTGAGGGGTAAGGTGGTGGTCGCCTATGTATGATACAAAGGCAGGTGTATGGAGTACTCCAGTGAGGGGTAAGGTGGGGGTCGCCTATGTATAATACAATGGCAGGTGTATGGAGTACGCCAGTGAGGGGTAAGGTGGGGGTCGCCTATGTATCATACAATGGCAGGTGTATGGAGTACGCCAGTGAGGGGTTCGGTGGGGGTCGCCTATGTATAATACAATGGCAGGTGTATGGAGTACTCCAGTGAGGGGTAAGGTGGGGGTCGCCTATGTATAATACAATGGCAGGTGTATGGGGGTCGCCTATGTATAATACAATGGCAGGTGTATGGAGTACTCCAGTGAGGGGTAAGGTGGGGGTCGCCTATGTATAATACAATGGCAGGTGTATGGGGGACGCCTGTGTATAATACAATGGCAGGTGTATGGAGTACTCCAGTGAGGGGTACGGTGGGGGTCGCCTATGTATAATACAATGGCAGGTGTATGGTGAACGCCTATGTATAATACAATGTCCGGTTTTTTGAGTACTCCAGTGTGGGGTAAGCTGGTGGTCGCCTATGTATAATACAATTGCAGGTGTATAGAGTACGCCAGAGAGGGGTAAGGTGGGGGTCGCCTATGTATAATACAATGGCAGGTGTATGGAGTACGCCAGTGAGGGGTAAGGTGGGGGTCTCCTATGTACCTGCAATGTAAAGCATTCGGTTGCTCTCTTTGCTTTATAACTCAGGTGATTCCGCAGAGCTCGGCGGTTTTCTGTCTCCAGGTCCTTGTTGATGATGTTCCCCTGGTTAAATTGGTTGAATAATTGATGTATATTAGTTAACAAACTATGAGATAAATCCCTCTTGGCGTTAAATTATCCAGCTTCTTTTGTTCGGAGCATGTTCATCCTAGATTGTATTATACACACAGGGTTGCACACACCTTTCAGTGTGGCTGCGATACTGAACTTGCGCTCTATTGTCTTATTGTATGGCTGATATAGGCATTGTGCAGCAGCGATCTATTCACAGGATAATTAAGTGGCCTCTTTGTAACTTCTCCTGCAGATATCTGGGAAATTACACATCAGTTTTGATAAGATTGTAAGTGAGCAATTATTGAGAAGAATTGATCATTGAGTTGGTGGTTGACAATATAGCCTTAAAGGAACATGAAGAAAAGACAGGTGCGGTCGGCGGCGGGGGGTGCGGCCTATGAAGCCCCTGCTACACTCCTGCTGGTAGTAGTATGTTCACACCGAGTTTGTTGATGTAGAAACACAGATTGATCCGCTTTCCATTGCTTTTGTGCCTGTTTGGATGGTGCAGAATTTTCGAATGTGAATTTCAAATCCACTTATGAAAAAAGTGACAAAACCGCTTATGGGAAAAGTGAGATACTTTCGGTGCCAAATCTTTCCATTGGAATATCTGCCCATATCCTCCTCGGAGATTATTTGCTGCAGATTTTGAGTAGATTCGTATACAGATCCACACTAAGATCTGCACCATTGGACATAAAAATCCATATGGAAAGATTAAAATTTTAGACCTGGATTCCAGGTAAATTCCATATTGGATTTTTCTGCACCCAAAATCTGTTTTGTTAACTTACCTTAAGGTGCCCATCAGGGCTGCCGTGAGTAATTTCAGGGCCCTGTACAGCTGAAGCACCTGGTACCCCAGACCACTAACAATTCCTATCTTGCGCTGTGTCAGTGGGCCTCTATTTTTATAACATTTAGGTTATGTTCACACGGCTTAATAGCGGGACGTATTTCGTCCCGCAATTACGCCATGTGTACCGGGGGTGGGCTCGCCGGCCCCATAGACATTCATTATTCTCGGCACGTATACACCGTGAATAATTGACGTCACTTCTCTCCCCGCTCGCCGTATTGTCCGAGCAGCGAGAGGAGACGTAGTCCATAGTTCTCTATGAGAACTGTGCATTACCGTAATGACTGGGACGTATTTCAGACCGTAAATTGCGCAAATTACAGGCTGAAATACGTCCCAGAATAAGCCGTGTGAACATAGCCTTATTCAGGGCCCCTGACAGGAGTACAGCCAGTACTGCTCTGATGGCACCCCTGGTGCCCATACATCTTCCAATGCAGGTATTTGGCCAACAGCCATTTGTACTAAATTTCCCATGTACGTGGGGTCAGCTAATGTACATGAGGAAAGGTGGATACACCATGGCTGGACCCTTTTGGAAATGACCCTATTTTTATCTCTCTTTAGAAGACCGCACCTTGCATGGTGAAATACAAGACACACAAAGCCTTTCTCCACAATCTCTGGCAGTTTAAGGCCCCATTCACAGTGTTTGCTGCCCCCACTTATGGTATCTGTTGGGATACCGTAAAAATGTATTCTGGCTGATGAAGCGGTGGAACTGAGGTGGGATCATAGACCTCTATGGGACAAATGTAGTCCTAATAAAATCTGCATGCAAAAAGCCACCCTATTGGTGCAGATATTTTTCGAGGATTTTATTCCATGATAAATCCACAACAAAATCCAAACCAGATGGGGCTGATTTCTGTATGCAGACTTTATCCTGCAGGTCCGCTATGGAAAAACCGCAGAGGCTCCCAACCATTTGAATATATCCTTTGTACACAAAGTGGCAATCCCGTTATTTTGGAGGAGCAGACGGGCTACACTGTGACATCAGCCCCCACCAGCCCCAGAGCCGCTGTGACAGCTGCGCTACAGCTATAGGGGATGTAGCAGTTGTATATCTGGCCTGGGGGCTTACTGTATTTCTCAGGTGACTGTGTCTTTCGTAGCTGGTTTTCAGCAGACAACTTGCAGAATTGTGCAGGCATCACTAGGATATGGAGAACAGGACATGATGAAACTCGCCGCTAGATGAGTACAGTGAAGGGTTTGCAATGTTACTAAACATTATGGCAACAGTTCATGTAGAATAAAAACAAGGACCGCACGACCTCACACTATACATTACATAGTTTGTAAGGCCGAATAAAGACAGACGTCCATCAAGTTCAGTCTGTTGTGCTTCAGTGTTGATCTAACGCTTCTCAGCAAAAATTTACAAAAATGAGAATGAGGTTCTTATGGGAAAGAGCTGAGGAGCTCCACAGCCAATGAAGCCACTCTTGCCTCTCACCCAGCCAATCAGTAAGTTCTACACTGCACTGATGAGGGGCAAATACCCCGAAACAGCTGTCTGTAGCTCAACTTAAATGGTTTGGCTTAAATCCCCTTCACATTGCTAGGCTCCTGCGGGCTACATGTGAACTGAAGATAAGTACATCCAATAGAGTGCGCCGTGGAGTTGCTTTATGCAAAACACTCAGTGAGGTCTGAATGGCAAGTAAATCCTCACACCGACCAATTTATTGGTCCCTCTCCTCAAGGAGAGATTTTTTCCCCCTCATGAGGTTCTTAGTAAACTTTTCGATTAAACGGTATAAGCCCACCTGTCACTTCATGGCGACCTCTTTAAAGTGGGTCCCTGCACTAATGGATATAGCACTGCATGGCGAACGCCGCTGCAGCAACAGCCACACCAGTGAGGGGCACAACCCAATGGCCCAACTACACCACTGCTGCCAGACCTAGCCCCCTGGAGTCACCCCACCCCACACAGCACCACCACGAAAACAAGGAAAGGATCACTACTGCTTACCACTCATTAACCCTTAGCCCCGATTCACACGGCTTATTCAAGGCGGAATTGGGAGCCGGATTGCGCTCGCAATTCCGGCTTGAATAAGGGGCGGGGGCGCGGCCCGCTGGCCCCATAGACTTGCATTATCCACGGCGCGTATTGCGCCTGGATAATGTGCAAGTGACTTTCTCCCCGCCCGGCGGATTCGCCGAGTGGGGAGGAGCGACGGAATCCACTGTTCTCTATGAAAGCAGTGGATTACCGTAATTACTGCGACAGATTGGAGCCGTACTGCAGCGCAAATCCGGCGCGCAGTACGGCGCCAATCTGCGCCGAAATAAGCCGTGTGAACGGCCCCTTATATAGACTGCTACTAATTAAATGGATACTGCTGAGCAGCAATAGATCAACGTATGGTAAGTGGATGTGCGGTCCATGTCTTTCTCTCTTCCTGGATTAAATTGCTAAAAATCATGTATAGATTTACTTTACTCTGTAAAATGACGTTCAAGAGGGTGCGACACTTTAAGTGGCTTCAAATATTCTGCTCCAGGTTATTGAAATATGAAAATGTAAAAAATGAGCCAAGTTTAGTAAAGTGAGAAGAGGATACGGACACCGGATGCAATGACGCCCTGGACCTCTTTTTGTAGATCAAAACAGTAAATTAATACCATGCTTTAAAGCAGACCTCAACAAGCTGGCAGGCTGTGGGGGCTGAAACTGCCCATTGTCCCAAAACTACTTGGGACGGCCATTCGACTGCCAGGGAACTCCCACAGACCTCCTGAAACTGGGCATTACTGTCCATTCGGGGTGGGTGGCTTGTGCGAGCCCTGGCGCTTTGCAGAAAAAGGTTTTACCCTGAAACAATGGCTGCCTTGGCCGAGAGAGGAGTCTGATGTACTGCTTCTCCCCGTCCTCTTAGGGTATGTTCACCCGGCGGACTGGAGCGCGTACTGTACACGCCGCAATAGGATGGGTGTTTTAGAAGTACGTGCTGATCAGTTTGTACTTCTAAAGCAGAGGTGGGCAGCTTCAGGCCCCATTCTTCCTCACTATCAGTGGCGCGTAAGCAATGAAAGAAGTGACATGTATTGTATACCGGTGGAGACGAGACGTATTTCATAGCTCTCTGTGAGAACTATGGATTACTGTACATGTCGGGCATATTGAAGCACAAATACGCCATGAAATGCGCACTGCAATTACGACGTGTGAGCATACCCTTAGAGTAACGGACGTCCATAGGGAGACAGAGGAGCAGCTTCTCCCTTTTCCTTGCCCAATTACCAGATTTTTCTACTGGAAAATGCTGTACTGTTTCAGGGTGACACCCACATTGCTGAGATGGGGAAACCTGCAGCATATTTAGGCAAAATGAACCAGCTGAAAGGTTCCCTTTGAGGACCCCTGTACTAAAGTTACAACATACATGCTTACAGAGCATTGGAAAAAGAGATTTAATTTAGGGCCACCTCCATAATTTTCTGGCTTTAGAAGGGCTGATTTTACCATGGATTGTTTTGGCCTAATCTAGTGTTTGAAAGAGAAAAGAGGCCTAATAGGGAGGGTATATTGATTTTAAGTGAAGGTCCATCATGCAGCCATTATTTTTGTTCAATTATTTTGAAAAAATTAAGGAACTTTACAAATAGACTTAGCAGTATTCCCATCTCCGTATTTATGGCATATTATTAGGATATGCCATGAATCTCTCAGAGGTATCCCTGTACCTATCTAGAGAGCGGCCCTCCAAAAGTCTCTGTGCAGAACAGAGAGGACTTCGTATTTGTGCAGCGATCCCCATCAGTGGGTTTTCCAAGTACTTGTTACACATTTATAGCATGTCTCTTGGATCTGCCATAAATGTTTGAGATGGGAACACCCTTGGAATTAGAGTCTATTATATTGTTTCTCCAGCTCCATTGCAGATCTATGTCTCTCCTTGGCCACAGACTACAAACAAAAACCACTGTATAATCTGATAATGCAGCCATGCTTTGCTATGTATCTCTGAATTTGTACTTTCATGCGTTTTGGTAGATTAACCAATAGTAGAAGACTACCTAAGGGATCAGACTTGAGTTTGTAGTCTGTTACTATGGAGACACACAGGCCTGCATAAGAGCTGTAGTCACAAAACGATAGATGACGTCTAGCCTTGTGATATGGGGTCATTCAGTCCTGGGGGCTACAAGTGACATGTTATTCTACTAGTCCTACTTTTTGGTGAGTTCTATACTGGGATGTTTAACTGGCAATTACGGACTAATCACGTAACGTTATGAAGACATAGCTTGTCAGAAATGGGATTACTCCCTTATGAGACAGATGAGAGCACCTCCTATACCGCACAGGTCTATCAGGATCATAGACAGATGATTATGCTTTTATAGCTTATAATATGTGTGATTTGGTTGCAGAGTTTTTGCATACAAATGTTCGCAGCCGCTAACCCTGCATCGGGGAAAGGTTCAGACATTGCCACAGGCCAGAAAAACAGCAGCTTCCTAACCATAAATAGACAGAGACATCTTACTTGAGCTATAGGCTAAAGGCCATCAAAAAGCAGATAAGCAAGTAACACTCTTATGCTGGGGGACTCCAGTGCTGACACATGGTCGTTGCTTCATGGTCCACAATTCTTAATTTCATTTACTGACGAGTCTCCATATTCTAGGTGCTATTCAATAGCTAACAAATCCCAAAAAGATGGAGCATGATTTTCTGAGACGCCTATTCACATCTAAAGCGGAGCAAGATGCTCGGAGACCAGTTGATGCCGGGCAAGTTATCCGGCAACATTAGGCACTTTATATATACACATAACTACAGATGTAGAGTAAGTGCCATGCTAGGACTGTAATCCAATTACAATACTGAGCTTGATGTAAATGCAGGCTACACTTGGTGACTTTACTAAACTAGGTAAACCAGAATAAGTAGAGATTGATATACACTGCGTAATTTACACTTAATGTAGATTGTATGAATAAAAAGTTGAGTACAACTCACATGACCTCCATGCCACTGAAGTATCCATGGGTGTTGTATCCTTCTTGTAATCCTGATAAAGTCCATGTTTGTCTCAGTCAGTATCATACTGGAAAAAAAAAACCTGAAAAATAGCTAGTATGCACCCTATTTAACCTTTTCTAAACAGCGGAGGAACTGCCCTGAAAAGGGCGCCCCCGCTTCACATTGGTTAAACCCTACACAACCCTGTACTAAAATATAAACATATCGCCAACAAAAAATGTCACAATCGTGTCCCATTTTTGCCATTTTTATATGTTAGTGAAGGGTCATATAGAGTCAAAGGGCAGTGTATGCCACTTTATGCCTCTACAGCAGTATACAATATACTATCAGAGGTATATGGCGAGAAATGTTTCTGGTGTTTACCTCCAACTAGAGGCCGAACACTGTACGTAAAGCCAAAAAGACTAAATTGTGGGTGCAGCACAGTCCTTTATTACTGTCCATGTTCCTTCATGTGGGTCTTCTGTGCGGCTCCACAGGCCTCACGGCTCGCTCTCTTTTAGACGAAAATCCTCCAAGTATAAAATACTGTCCATAGTACAATACACTGAACCACTGTGGGCCTGTATGTGACAATCACAGTGGCTCAGCAGGGGCCCATACAAACTATGAGCAGTGAATTCAGGATCCATAAAGAGCAAATCCTGAATACGTTCATGTGCCCGAGTCATTAAGCAGCCAACAGGGGAGGAACATAAGGTAACAGTTTTGTAAGGTTGTGATCTAACCAATAATGAGATTTACTGTTATACACATCAGACACTGCTAAGATCAGCCAGAAATGTGTGATTAATAAGTCTTATGCCCCTAAAGGTTTTCCTGGATCTCTACCTATCAGAAAACCAGTAGCCGTAGAGGCGGCTATAATATACTTTTTATTATAGCAATGGCATGTTCAGAAACAAACTACAGTATAGTGCAGGGGTGTCAAACTGCGGCCCTCCAGCTGTTGGGAAAGTACAACTCCCATCATGCCCACTGTTATAGATTATACAAATGCATGATGGGAGTTGTAGTTTCCCAACAGCTGGAGGGCTGCAGTTTGACACCCCTGGTATAGTGGAAAGTGACCATATACATGAGCCTGCTAAAAGAGGACCTGTGACATCTCCTGTCTTGTCTGGTTTAGTAAATCCTCGTGTTCCCTGTGAAATAACATTTCTGGAGCATCTTCACTTATAACTCTGTGCTGTGCTTATTCCTTCTAGAAATGTATTGCTGAATCTGTCAGCTGGGCGTTACCATTCCCATTGTCAAAGGGGTGTGTCCACATTGACTGTCAGCACGGACTGGATAATATCAGACTGTGCAGGGACACAAATTGCTAAAACTCAGCTGACAGATGAGTAATGAATTTCTAGGAGGAGTAACAGGAATCGCAAAACATTGAGATTTAAGGAAAGATGCTATTTACTAAAAACAGACCTATCAGGAATAGTCACAGGTCCCCTTTAAGGTTTACATCTAGGGCTTAAACTGTAGCAGGTAATAAAAATAAAAAAAATAAATGTGAACATATTTTCCAACTTTATAATTTTTTTTTATTTTTTACTAAAGTTATGTTCAGAAGGCATATTTTCAGGGTGTACTTCGGGGGAGGTGAGGATGGTGCTTCAATGCACCTGAAGTACACCCCGCAAATTTAGTAAAATGATGGCACTCACTGAGTGCGATGATAATTCAATGTATTCCCCGGCACACAGTACGCACTTGTTCAAAGGAGTGACATGTCACTGCGAAAGTGATGGGAGGCTGGGCCGTGGCGCTGTTGAAAATACCCGCTGGCCAGTGCGTACTTCCAACTGCAGACTTATTGCAGCACTCACAGGTGCACGCTGCCATATGCTGTGTGAACACACCCTAAGGCACGGGTTTGCGGTTTTGCAGAAAGTCTGAAAAACCGGCCGCAAACGAGCACAACGGGCTCCTATGGAAAACCCATGCAGCAGTCCCCACTAAACGGGTTTTCCGCCCAGCATTTTTTCCTTCCGTGGGCCGCCCGAAAAATATACAACATGCACATTCTTCCGCCTGGTTTTCGGACAGAATATGTGCATGTGAAGGAGGAGGGCTCATTGCGGAGAAAAGCCGTCCCCCCCGCGGCCATGTGCACGGCACACAAACCGGACAAATACCGGCCGGATAAACCAACCGGAATTTGTCCTCTGCCGTGTAAACGGGCGCTGACTGTGATAATCTTCTAAAAGGCATAACGCTTATAAATAACACAACTCTCCGTAGCTGCTCGCGTGCTGGTTTTTCCCCGGTCACCTCTATTTATTAAGCTGTGTTGTATCAATGTGACGTGAAGGCAGCCACTCACTGGGAACATTGGTGACCTTTGTGGTGGACGTGTTGGCGTTGGAGCCTGGTGAATGGAGACCCCCAGGGGACCGGACAAGTATCAGCATAGGAGCGGCAGGAGCTGGTAAGGTTTGGATTGCTCCTTTTAGTTATTTTATATAGTTATCAGCTGTTTTTTTTATAAATAATAATTTTATGTCCATCTCTCACCTTTTTTGTGACAATGCCAATATAAGTTTACATGTGGTCCCATATCATAAGGTCTAAGAATGAATTCTTGCTGGTTTTACTGCTAGCAGTGACTGTGGATGATGGAAATGGTTCTCCTGCAGATCCCATCCTAGTTCGACGTCTCGTGAATTGTGTCCCAGTTTTTTCTGTACATTGTTGTTTTGTCCGGTCACATGTGAAAGCTTCTTAAACCATTTCCTTTGTTCTGGTAACCAAGATTCATCCGTGCACTAATGTAAAGTGAGAGGGGTTTTATTAGAGCTCACGGTAATCATATCTACTGCTTGTTTCCTACAAAGATCTCATGAACTACTAAGTGACACATTCCTGGTCCACTCCTTGCGTCACCTTAATGCACTGGGATGGAAAGCCATTACTTAGAAGTCATTTAAGCACTGGGTAATTGAATCAGATGTATGCGGCTGGATTTAAAGATAGAATAACAATGGGAATGTACTAAAGGGCGGCATTTCCTATGGCAGTCTCTAGCTAAGTTCATTGGAGTAGGATGCATCTCAATAAATTTGGTGCATGTGTCAGGCTGCCCATGTGCAGAAACTGAAATCTGCTGCAGGTATGATGTAGATTTCAGTTACAATTTACACTTAGTTTCTGGCATAATTCTAGTATTAGGTCGGGTGAGAGCGGTGCAAAAACTCCAGAAAAGCGCACATTTTGGCTCAGCTGAAAGTGTATATAACTTTTCTATGTCAACAAGTGTTCGCGACATAATAAGTTCCCTCCAATGGGTGTCAGGGGACTCCTTGTGGTTATAGAAGCTGTGGCAAGGCTGTCTTTTTATAGGGGTTTATGAACAGATACAGCCGTAGGACTGGACCCCTCCCAGGAAGCAAGCAAAGAGGGCTCCCAGAAATCTGCTCCTGGCTCCGGCTGCATCTACTACTACTAGGCAAGGACAAAATACTGGTACAGCGAAGACTGTCAATCGCTGATAAGACTGCCTACTGGACTCCTTAACCCAGAATAAACAGAAATTTGATGAATAAATTGATTCAGTTTTTCCCACAAACGTATCTATCAATTTCCTTCTGATCCATAACATCATATTTTATGTGACAGATTCCCTTTAATGGATTTGCGGGTGAATACCCATAAAACCATGCGGCCATTAACGAATCGTCTGTG
Organism: Phyllomedusa bahiana; assembly: GCA_025379985.1. Classification (NCBI taxonomy): domain Eukaryota; kingdom Metazoa; phylum Chordata; class Amphibia; order Anura; family Hylidae; genus Phyllomedusa; species Phyllomedusa bahiana. The sequence continues at coordinate 79,375 of JAODAL010005276.1, forward strand.
CCCCTTGCTTGTTCATGTTTGCGTAGTTTTGTGGGTGTTCACCTGCAAATCCATGCGGCCGATCATTAAACTAATTGAAAAGGCTTATTGTCACTGCGGTTCTCGGCTGTTTTATGGTCCCACCGTGAGTGCGACGTAACCGCAATGTGTATTCCTACCGTGTCTAGAAACGGAGAGTTACTGCTACTCAGAGATTCAGATAACAAGTTGCATCTGTGGTGGAGATCTTTTGGGCTTTGGGTACATTTAACACAGTGCAGTTTTGGTGCAGTTTTAACTGCACACCAATTAAACTGCCTTTATCACCAGCAAGCTTCCTTCAGTTGTCTAAATTGTTCAGAAAGGTGTTTCAAGTAAGTAATCAATGACTGTGTGTGAAGTCTTGTGGATACAGACACACTAATTGATTGCTCACTTTCCAAACAGTTAAGATAAGTGAAAGAAGCTGCTGGTAATAATGGCAGATAATTGGAGCGCAGCTAAAACTGCACCAAAACTGCTCTGTGTGAAAGCACCCTAAGGGCATGTCCCCACTGCATGGGTTTTCCGTCCGGCGGTCCGGCTACAAAACATTGTGGAAGCACAATCTTCGGAAGGAATTGGTGCTTCTCAATGTAAAGGGGGAGGGCTTTTCTCCGCTCATCGTGGCCCCCCCCCTGCGGCTGTGGCGACGGCCGCAAAACAGGACAAATACCGTCCGGCAAACCGACCGGTATTTCTCCTGTGCAGTGGGAACGCGCCCTAAGGGTTTGTCCCCATGGCACAAAGTTTTCCTTCGGTTCTACAGACAGTTTTTGGGTTTGAAAGCCGTCTCTGAACAGACTGTCAACCTCTTACATTAAGTTAAATAGAAAATCCGTGCAGCAGTCCCCACTTTACACCGCAGGCGGTCTCAAAAAGATAGATCATGTTCATTCTTCTGCCCGGTTTTCGTGCGAAGGGGGTCGGGGAATCCGCAAACCACAGACAAGCCGTCCCCTTGCGGGCTAAAAAAAAAAGACTAAATCCTGGTCGAATAATAAGTGAAAGAAGCTGCTGGTAATAAACGCAGGTATTGGAGCGGAGTTAAAACTGCACCAAAACTGCGCTGTGTGAAAGCGCTCTTTGTAGGAGTATCTCATTTACCAATGTAAAATGTTTCCTAAAAGCAATTAAATGGGTTGTCCAGGTTTTTCAGGAGTGGCGTCACCCTTGTTCATAGGTTATATCTGGAATAGCAGCTTAACCCTATATAAGCTGCAATATGAGATACAACCCATGGACAATGGTGGTGCCAGTCTTGAAAGCAGGTCTTTTTTTTCTAATTCCTGACAGAATTTAAGTTGTAATAAAAGGATGTGGATGCCTTTTACAGACATATTTTTATTGCATTGTGTTTATCTTTAAACATGTGTCTTCTTTCAACCGTACTATGTAACTATGTAACATATATGTTCACAATTGGTTTTAAAGGGAATCTGTCACCATTTTTTTTTTACTTATTAAATCAAGCCCCTGATCCATATTCTTTTCCTCTCAGTCGTTTTTATTTCCTGATTGTAGATTTCTTTACAGCAGCTTCATGCACATAGGATTCTTAAGACAGATTTCTGTCCCATAGACTTGTATAGGAGAGTTTTCACTGTGCAGGGAGGGGAGAGGGGGAGCTGTGACATCTCTTGTGACTGGTGGATTCTGTGTTATCTGCACACATTGGTGTCTCCTTTCAGTGTGACCCTGCTTGTACTGATAATGAGCACACTGCTGAAAAGCTCTCTAAACTGAACAGGAAGTGTCAGACAATTATTAGGCCCTAGTGGTCAAAGTGAAAACTGCAGAACTTAAGAATTATAAAAAAAAATACTGAAAGTGATATGGAAATAAAAAAAAATAAATAACCAAAAATTCCTAAAAAAAATTGTGTTTAACATAAAAATGTGAGTTAAACAATAAGTCATTTTTTGATGACACATTCCCTTTAAAGAGTAACCTCCCTGGTTTGTCTTCTGCAACGTGTATCTGTTACACCCCATACAAGCCGCTGGACGCCGTTCAGTGCTCATTCCGTCAGACAAGCTCTGTGCGGCTCAGTCTGCAGCCCCTCTTTCTGCTTTCCTGAAACTTAAAACAAGCTGAAGTCTTTACAAGCAGATAAAAAAAGAAACGAGTTTCAGTTTTTGAGGAAGTGAAATGGACCTTCCCCTGTCAGATATTGTAGCCTGAGGTCGTAAAACGTCCTAGCTTTTCGCTGGTTTGGGAACATCGCTGCGGAGCAGAAGAATCGGCCACTTAATATTTTTTATCTGAAGGAAAATAGAATTGGAAAGTTGTTTAGACTGAAGCTTGGATGAGGTGTTGGGGCAGGGCGATCTGTACATGAACGCTGGAGGTGCCGGGGAGCAGTCCATGTGGGTGGTACAGGCACTGTGGGCTCTTGAAGAGAAATGGACTTTGTATGTGTATTGGTTTTGGCTGGAAATAGCTGCGCTTTGTAACGTCTCCTATTCTGTGGTTGGATAGAACATTCGGGTGTCTTTCACCAGGCGCGTTCAGAGCCAGCTCGCCGCTCATGACTCCACCAGATGTTACTTATTTTAAATCTGATGGGATTCTCAGAGACTTCAGTTTCCCTTCCTCCCCGGAGCTTATATTTTTGTCAATTGTCTCTAGTACAAGATTTTCTGTAATCAAATAAATATAGAGTTTGAAAAGCCTGTCTGGTTTAAAAAAAAATAAAATAAAAATCTATATATTTTTTAAAATCCACTGTTAGGGTATTCTTAATTGATTGAGAGGGTTCCTCCATTTCCCACCACTCATCTGTTAACAGGAACAGAGAACTACAAGAGTGTCTTGCTTTGGAGGACCCAACATACTGCTGGATTACATAGATGGCCCTTTGATTACACTGGGAACTATGTAATGCTCTATTTCCCCTTTGGTGGCGCTGTAGGAAATTAAATGCTTTACCACTGATGACAGCTGATCACTGTAGCTGGACGGTTTATGATTAGCTTAATTTTTATAGACCTTTTTGCAAAAGAAAATTATTTTTTAAAGCAGAAAACGTTTAATGAAGTGACAACTCTTAGGCTCCGTCCACACGATGAGTATTTCTTTTTCCGATTCAACGATATTTATTAGAATAAAAGTCATTACAAAGCATAGACATGCAGATTAAAAACATCTGCAAATGCAACAGGTGCACATCAAGATGAGATCAACAATGACGATGAAGAGAATAATATGCAAAATGTAACAACATGTCACAATAATAAACTAACAAAAAATGCTGAGGGGGCACTTCTATACCCGTATTGAAGGATGACACGGAGGAAGGGAAATGTCACAATCGGGTATGTGGTCAGTGCTGTATAGAATCAATAAACAAACAAGAAAAATAACAAATGGAGTAAGTCTCAGGCTATGTTCACACGGCTTAATTGCGGGACGTAATTACGCCCCGCAATTACGCCGTGTGGACGGGGGCGCGGCGGGAGCGGGGGAGTGAGCGGGGGGCCGGCACTTCGCTGGCCCATTCACTTGAATTGCCAGCGGCGCGTATACACCGCTAGTAATTCACATGTCAATTATCTCCCCGCCCGGCGGATTCGCCGGGCGGGGAGAGGAGACTTAATCCATAGTTCTCTATGAGAACTGTGAATTACCGTAATGAATGGGCCGTTTTCGGCTCGTAATTGGTGCACTTCGGCGCATAATTACGGACCGAAATACGGCCCATTTTAAGCCGTGTGAACATGGCCTAATACTTAATCATGAGGCAAAATGATACAAGTACATGGCCTCTGCTGCAAAAGGACTTTAATGGTCCAAAGTTAAAACCTCACTCCGGGACGTGCGTTTTGGCCATACGATGAGTATTTCTAGTCGGAAACCACCCTGATACCAACTTGAAATACTACTAAAACCAAAAGTAAATAATCCCCATTGACCTAAATGGAAGATACACATTGTAGTTCATACAACGTATAGTTTGATGGTTGGTTTTTAGGAGTAAAAAAAAAAAAAAAAAACTTAGAACATGTTCATTCTTCTGTCGTATGCCAGGAGGAAAATTTACTATTGAGGTCAATGGAGATGGCTAAAAGCCTAGTGTAAAACGTGGGCAAAAACATTGCCGTTTGGATTTAGATCTGTGTTTAAAACGCTGAAGAAATGAATGGGACCCGTGTTCTGACTAAATCTGCCAGAATCTGCCTGAAAAAAAGCGACCAGAATCCAAATGAAATACTCGTTGAAAGCCACATCGTAAATTTTGCTCGTCATCTGAATGTACCCGAAGGCCAAGTTCACATGGAACACGTTTACTGGAGATCATTTTGTCGCCCCAAATCTAGAACCATACCTGCGATTAATAATTGAGATCGGGCCAGTAAGGGCCCCACTTCCCATTACCATAATGACACGGGGTTCCATACAGAAGGAATACATAAACTAAGTCCAGCTGGGGAACCAAGTAAGCCTCACCACAAGTACAGGTGAAGAATAGGGTTCCTGAATACGTTGTTGTGTTTTTTTTTAATTTTTTTATGATAGAGAATTTTCTTGCAGTGCTGATGCAGCAGGTAACCCACAGCAAAGGATTTGATCGATTGCAGATTTTCACTTCCCCATTAAAGTTAACAAGGAAAATCTGCAGCAAATCTTTGCTATTTCTGCAGTCGACATGCTGCGAATTTAAAAGTCTGCCCCACAAGCCAGTTTTCATGCAGACATGTGCTGCTGTGTGTGGATGGGATTGGTCAGTCTATTAGTAATCCACAGTATTTCCACACATATGTTGCCCTCGATTGGTTGCGGTGCGGTGACATTCCTTGTTATACTTTTTTTTTCTGGACATGTAGTTGTGTAAACTGCAAATCTCAGCCCCATATGGGTTTTGTCAAAGTAATCTTATAAGGTGCAGGAGAATCATTTCCATTGATGGTTTTTTACTTGCAGAATATAAAGGGTTTGGTTATTGCTCCGGCCGATGAGACCGTTCCTAAATCCTCCACACATGTTGCCTTATGGGAGAGGTGTCGCAGCCTCTTCGACGGTTCCTAGTGTCCAGGTTGCAGTTGCGTTCACTATCTCCTTCTCCCAGTTGTTGCTTAGATATGGTGTCTCATGGGAGCCGCTATGAAGTCTACAATCTGCTCTTCACTGACAAGTACCACATCGAAATAGAAAAGGAACATATTCTCACCTGATACTCGCGCTCTTTGAGGTATATTTTTATCTACCTTTTTCCGCTTTGAGAGATTTTCTAATCCTTTTAATGTGAAGGCAAGGGGCATTGCTGGTTTGGCTTGGGTGCCGAGACCTTATAAATTGAGTGTGAAGTGTACTGCTGTATAGAGGGTCGTAGTTTCCAGTATGTGCCCTCCAGAGGCTGGTGGCCTGTCTGTTGAAGCTTTCTTGAGTATTTCCTGCATGGAATAGATCTTTTTAAAGGGTTTTTACCTTCTGAAAGGGGTTGTCAACTTTTTATTTTTTTATTTATTAGGTATGTAATAGGAAATTACGCAATTTAGTAATATAAATGTATTTAAAATCTGCTTTAATAACCGTGCAGTAAGCCCCTATTATGAAAAAAAAATTGTACAGCCCACATTCCTGTCCACAGTTAAAGGGGCATCTTACAACAGACATTGAAAGCATATCGCTACGGTATGCCATCAATGTCTTGTAGGTCTGGGTGCCACTCCTGGGACCTGCATATATCTCCTAAACAAGCCCTGAGTCCTCTGTTCTGAATGGAGCGGTGGTCGGGACTCTCCTATAGACATGAATGGGAGTTCCAAGTTTAGCCGAGTGGCGATGCTCTCCATGTCTATCGAGGTGGTCGGGACTCCTATAGACATGAATGGGAATTCCGAGTTTAGCTGAGTGGCGATGCTCTCCACATCTATCGGAGAATCCTGACCATCTTTCCGATAGGTCCAGGTCCCACACCTATCAGACATTAACAATATACCATCAATGTGTGTAGTGAGACAACCCCTTTAAGGCTCTCATGGACTATATGTATGGTCTAAACATGGCACCAGTCATGTGACACACCACATATGTAATGTGACTCCTGTATACAGGTAACAGTAGTTTATTGCGAAGTATTTTTCACTTTCACATTTTTTATTAACAACATGACATCACCAAGAAAGAGAACAGTTATACTAGTAACTACACACAGTTGCTAGAATAACCATAATAATAATAACAATTTCACCATTATTCCTATTCAGTTACCTAATATGTCATGTGATCTTGTTGCGATATGAATGCCAGGAGATCACATGACTGATGCCATGTTTAACCTATACAGTTACTCCATGGGAGTCATCAATATGGACATAATTGTGGGCCATACCATTTTTTTTTTCTAGGGGCTTACTGCATTGGCATAACAGAAGCATAGGAGCAGAATTTTGAGTACATGTTAATTAGAAATTTGTATGATTTCTTATTCGATACTGCACATAATATTTACATATGCCATAAACATCTACAGACCACTCTAGAGAATGGAGGTTCACTGTCCTCCAATCACCCTTTTGATTGTGGCCTTGTCTGTTGGAATCTATGGTAGTTATGGAAGAGCACAGTTCTTTACTTTAGTACCTATTTAGTTCTTATTTAAAAACACACACACTAAGCTACAGGTGCCGATTTAAAAAAAAACAAAAAACCTATATTCCCCTTCTTCATCTTCCCCATTCCAGCACCGGCTCTTTCAGGTCTTCTCCTTCGTTATGAGGAGAAGTGAAAATAATTACCCTTATTTAGTCTTGAGAAAATACAACTACGGGGAGAATTGATTAAATTATATAAGTATATAGATGGCCCCTACAAAAAGAATTGGGAAAAGCTATTTCATGTAAAGCCCCCTCAAAAGACAAGGGGACATTCCCTTCTTCTGGAGAAAAAAAAGGATTCAACTTCCAAAGGAGAAAAGTCTTCTTCACCATGACAACTGTGACTCTGTGGAATAGCTGCCTGATGAGTTGGTCACAGCAGGAACAGTTGAGGGTTTCAAGAAAGGCTTAGATACCTATCTGAAACTAAAAAATATTAATACCTATGTAGCCATATAAAATTCTAGATCCAGTCTGATGGCAAATTTGGGAGCAGAAATTAAATATTCATTTAGGGCAGATTGGTTCTTGCCTTATGGGATCCAAGTCTTCATCAGTAGGGAAACTAAGATTAAATATTTCCTATCACCTTTCCCCACCTTTGGTTTTACTTGATGGACTTATGTCTTTTTTTCAACAGTACTATGTTTTACAGGAAGCGAACAACCCCTTTAAAGGGAATGTGTCATCAAAAAATGACTTATTATTTAACTCACATTTTTATGTTAAACACATTTTTTGGGAATTTATGGTTATATATATTTTTTTTTCCCGATCACTTTCAGTATTTTTTTTAATAATTCTTAAGTCCTGCAGTTTTAACTTTGGCCACTAGGCCTAATAATCGTCTGACACTTCCTGCTCTGTTTAGAGAGCTTTTCAGCAGTGTTCTCATTATCAGTACAAGCAGGGACAAACTGAAAGGAGACACCATTGTGTACAGATAACACAGAATCTACCAGTCACAAGAGGAGATTTCACAGCCCCCCCTCTCCCCTCCCTTTACAGTGAAAAGTCTCCTATACAAGTCTATGGGACAGAATCTGTCTTAAGAACCCTATGTGCACAAAGCTGCTGTAAAGTATCTCTCTGACTGCTGTTAAAGCAGTGCAAGCAAGAATGTCTTCCCCACAATCATATATAGATGGCCGAATAGAGAAATTTACAATCAGGAAATAAAAACGACTGAGAGGAAAAGAATATGGATCAGGGGCTTGATTTAATAAGTAAAAAAAAAAGATTCCCTTTAATCATGCTATAGTCCCACCAACATTGGGCTGCTCAGAAGTGTAAGCACTGGGGGCAGCATATCTGTGGCCTGTCCGGAATATATTAGAGTGTTTTTGCTTTCAATGCTCCGGATTGCTTTCATATCACATTCTCTTTTCGGATAATGGTGCGTTTTACATCCGCAATTCTTTTCAATCTCCTTGATCCTTTTTAACGTTTGTAGCAGATGCTGGGCTAGCAGAGTGACTGCTGAATAGCAATTTGGTGATGGGCGCTTTAGCGTAGTCATCAGTAAGCGGCAGTGTGCAACAGACCTTTGGTCTCCCAGAAAAGACGCCACCAGAGAAACATCGCAATTATATAAGGAACGACCGAGACAAGAAGATGGCGAGCGTCACCAAATATCTGTTGCTTCAGGGCTGAGGGCATCTGTCACCATGATTCCTTCAGTTTATTTGTACCAATTTAGCAGTAACAATCCCTCTAATGCAGGTTGATATGTTGGTTGTAGCAGCGAGCACACGCGTTTCCAGGCCGGAGAGATGCTGACAGATGTAATTATGATGCATGTTCAATTCCAGGTAGAGGAGAAAGCTGTCACCTTGTGAACCACATCTCCCTGTATCCGCCAACTGCAGATATTCTCTCCCTCGCCCATTGCGGAGAGGTTGTGCAGGAGCCGGGCCATTAGCATAATGTGACGCCTCGCAGTCTTATACATTTTCTCAAGTCTCAGATATGTCAATGATAATGTGATGAATAGACATTTCTGGAGGACCCGTGTGATTATTACTGTGAGTTTTGTTGTCGAGCTGATATCCATAAACATGGCATAAAATTATAAAATCTGCCTAAAATAAGACATAGGGCTATAAATCGCTGAGAGATTTCCAGAAATAAGAGAAAAGTCACGGTCCTCACTTCTAGTGTTTACGTTGATTTATTGGTGGCAAGCAACATTTTTCAGAAGTTAACATTTTATCGCACGTTTCCCTTAATCTCTTTATTTCTTCTTCTTTTGCCTGCCCTTGTAGTAATAGCTCAGAATAGTATAAAGAGTATTTTCTCAGTAACCTTACAGAATCTGATTTTTTTTCCCCCTACTCCTCCTGGCTTCAAGACAACTGCCTGCAGCAGGAGCCTCCCCCCATGTTCTATATGCAATAGCAGAGGAAAAAAAAGTCCAACTCCTCCCACTGGTGAAGCCCCACTCACATCTGTCTGCCAGCTGAAAATGGGATAGATCAGAAGGAAATTTTATGTCTTTGTTCTCTGGAAGATTTATTAAAAGATTGGTTATATCAGGGCGTGCGGAATATCCTGCAGATTTCGGGGCTGTTCACGTGATGGATTTCACGTGACGAAAATAGGAGGCTGCAAGTGTGCCGATTTCGACTTGAAATAGTCATCTAAAACCAAATGTAAAATCATCCACATGGACCTCAATAGAAAATACGCGCTGTAGTTCATACAAAGCGTATTTTCTCAGTCGGTTTTTTAAGAGTAAAAACCCACCTTAGAACATGTTCATTCTTCTGTCGTATTCCACGTGTGAATCTGCGTGCAAAACCCCATAGACATGAATGGAACTCGTTTCCAGACTAAATCTAGCGGAAGCCGCTGGAAAAAACTGACCTAAAATCCACAATAAATACTTGTTGAAAACACCGTCGTCCATCGCGGTTTTCAGCTGTAGAATCTGGTGAGAGTTCGTGTGAATGTACCCTTGGTGTGGAAAGCGCATGAATGTCTTGCCAAAATGCTCATACTTTCCGTGCAGAAATCCACGTGGAAAGCTTTACGTTATATTTGCATTCCATGGTGCTGAAAACTCCACCTGGTTTCCATGTGAAATCTGTACAGCAGGTCACATTTTGACACATTTTTTGCAGCATGCCTCTAAAATCTCTTACAATCTTATCCACATTGCTGGCACTAATATCCTTTTAACAGGCTTAGGTAGGAGTAGCAGAGCTGATATGCTCTGCTGTAGAACCACCCACAGCTTGAACAGGAAGTGGCAGCCTGAAGCTGGCTGTGAAGAGCGGACTCTGTAAAACAGCATGGTGAGAGCACCCCTGTAAGGTTTCATGGACACAGCAGAGGTGAATCATTTAATTCTCAGCTTTATAATTTCTCAGTACAGTAACCAATGCAGCAACCAACGGGGTTGCCCGGCAGGGCTTGTGCAGCTGCTGAGGAGTGATTTGTTGATCTCTCCTGGTTGTGGTGCGATGATCGTGTAGAGGTAGAGGGTGCCCCAACCTTTTCAGGAGGGGTGCTGCTGAGCTGCCCATGGGTAGTTTGTTGATTTCTCTTGGTCCAGGTGCTAGGCTTGTGCAGAGGTTAAGGTTAGTCTAGCTTTGCCAGGAGAGTTGCAGCTGGGCGGCTGAGGCACTCTCCCATGGGTGGTACTCACTATGTGATGCTTGTGCAGCGGTAGACGGCCTAACCTGGTCAGGAGGGGTGCTGTATGGCTAACAAGACGCTCACCTATGGTTGGGTAGTTGGTTTGTTGACTTCTCTTAGTTGTTTGATGCTTGTGCAGCGGTAGAGGGGGCTCCAACCTTGTCATGAGGGGTTCTGATGTACCTAAAGGGCGCTCCCTCAGGGGTGGTTTGTTGACTACTCTTAGTTGAAGTTCAATGCTTGTGCAGAGGTAGAGGGTGGCCTAACTTGGTCAGGAGGGGTGCTGCATTTCTGACAAGGCGCTCCCCAAATGGTGATTTGTTGACTTCTCTTAGTTGTGTGATTCTTGTGCAGCGGTAGAGGGGGCTCCAACCTTGTCATGAGGGGTTCTGATGTACCTCCAGGGCGCTCCCTCATGGGTGGTTTGTTGACTTCTCTTTGTTGTTTGATGCTTGTGCAGCGGTAGAGGGGGCTCCAACCTTGTCATGAGGGGTTCTGATGTACCTCCAGGGCGCTCCCTCATGGGTGGTTTGTTGACTTCCTTTGGTCTAGCAGATATTGGCTTTCCATGGGTGACAGCCAGTCCTCCAGGCATCCCGAATGACCGTTCCGGCCCCTGCATTTGTCTGACTCTGTAACATTATTTCGGTGGCATTATATTACAGGCCCAGGACCTCCCGGGTGAGCAGTAGTTTATTCCCCTCTAAGTGATTCTCATCTGTAGCTGCAGTCTGTGAAGTCTCCTGGAATAACTCTAATACATAGATTCATTTATCACGTGTGTTACAGTTTTTAGTCGCCATCTGCCTCTGTCTCTCCCCCACCCCCCTCTCTTGATTTGATTGAAATGACAGACTATGAAGTTATAGGGGAGTGGATATCTGGGATTTGATTTTAGGGCCTCTTCCCCATAAGAAGGATGTTGGATGTAGTCGTGATCCAGTATATTGTCCTGCATTATACACTATTTCTATTTTGATGAAGATCTGTAATATCAATGAGGCTGGCGGATTATGAGGGGCAGGGATTACATTTATATCCGCACTGCAGACAGACCTAGAAGCATAGGACGTTCATGTCACCCAGATCTGTGAGGTTATATATACACTTACATTGATTTCTTCCCATTTGCCTGTATATAAAGAAGTAGGATCATTTACATGTCATTTTATGGTGCGCTCGCTGTGCTCGTGTGAGATCTGGGAGATTAATGAAAAGGATATCTGGCCTAGAAAAACATTTTCTAAGTAATTGTGAGTTAAAGAGGACCTGTGACATCTCCTGACCCATCTTAGGCTATGTTCACACGGCGTAATTGCGGCGCGTACAGTACGGCCGCAATTACACCGGGTGATTTGGGAGTTGCCGGGTGATCGTATTGTATGAGCGGGGAGAGGAGAACTATGGATTACCGTAATTTCGGCGCTCACCTCGCCCGTATTAGAGCGCAAATATGAAGCGAAACGCGCGGCGAAATTACCCCATTGGAACATACCCTTAGTAAATCCTCATGTTCCCTGTGAAATAACAATCCTGGAGCATCTTCTCTTATAACTCTGTGCTGTGCTGTTCCTCTGTTATTAGTCCTAGAAATTTATTAACAAATCCGTCACCTGGGTGTTGCTAAATGGGGGTGTGTCCCTGCACTTACTGACTGTCTGCAGTGATTGGACAATGTCAGGCTGTGCAGGGACGCACTTCCAGTTGGCAACACCCAGCTGACTGATTCAGTAATACATTTCTGCAAGGAATAACAGAGGAACAGCACAGAGTTACAAGAGAAGATGCTCCAGAAATGTTGCTTCACAGGGAGCACAAGGATTTACTAAAACAGACATATCAAAGGGCTGCTTTGGGCATTCATCATTCAAGACCCTTGTCAATTTTTTAGCATGTCAGTTTAAAGGGAGTTCCTCACTATGGAGGACCCAGTGGCCCAGATGTATGAAAAGTGTTCCCGTGGAAAGCAGGGCTGTGGAGTCGGAGTCGTGGAGTCGGTGGCTATTTTGCTGGAGTCAGAGTCGTAATAAAATGGACTGACTCCGACTCCCAAAATATATAATTAGTTGGTCCAGTTAGTTCGATGCAGTGCAAAGAGCAAGAGGAATTGGGTCCGGCCAGTGCTACTGCTCCCATATCTTCAGCCTCATCACATGAGGAGTGTAATTGAAGACATGGAGCAGGCAAAACGCTGCCACAGGGGAAAAGATTCTGCTCCCATGGCAAACAGATTTCAGCAAAATTTTTCCCCTGTTTTCAAAGAATTAGAAGAGTTCAACAATTCATCAAAACTGACTGTGGCTGAGGCAATTCCTTTATACCCTGACATTGTTAGAGACGTTGCCCCTGTGGTCACCGCTTTGCCTACAACCCAAGTTAGTGTAGAGAGGCCGTTCCCTAGCCTGGAAATAATGAGATCAGATGTGAGGTCATGTCTGCAGGATCTGATGGAGGCAATACTATTTCTCAGAACAAACTCAGAGACTCCACAACTGTTCCTGCAGTGTTTTGCATATTTAATATTTTTTTGTGTTCTAAAGTCATGTCCAATAAATATATTTTACACTGACAAGCAAAATGGTAACAATGGTTTGAACTTGTGACTTTCAGGCTCCATATCTCTCCATCCACTACAGCTTTGTACATGAGGCTACTGTAATTTTACATAGTCATCTTACCTATCTTATACATAAATGTGACTTGCAAGTATTTAGCATCTGCTTAAGTTCTGCAGATTCTTTCCTGTAACTGCATTGTTACTGTTTTGCTCCTAAAAATGTTAATTTTTATTATTTTGTTAGTATTTGGGAAATCCACCTTTGGTTTTCAATACTGCCTGAATCCTTCTGGGCTCTGAATCAGATTCAAGCAGGTCTCAACCAAGATCTGATCCCAGGTCTCTTCTCCACATTCCCAGTGTTGGTGCAGACTGGACTTGGATACAAATACAGCTTTTTCTTCAACTCTACCCACAAGTGTTCAAAAGATCAAAACATTGTTACCCTTTTGCTTGTCAGCGTCTGTTCTACCTAAATAGCTTGATTATTGTATCATAAGGTGATAAAAGCCTGATGTTACCATTTTACTACAGTAAAGTTATCACTTAAACATGCGCCATGTATGAGGGAGTCGGAGTCGGAGGTTTGGGAAATTTGAAGGAGTCGGAGTCGGGGCTTCGGCTTGCCGACTCCACAGTCCTGGTGGAAAGTGTCTTAGGCATTGCTGCGCCAAAGTTGAGTTGATATTTATGTTTGAAAGAGTCTCGCGGCCACTTTATAAATGGGTCACGTCGTAAGAAAAACTACTCGTGCTCCAGAAAAGTGTCCCAGGCTCGCCACTTAGAAAATGGCATGAATAACAATGCTTGAACTGCGACACTTCGTGGCATGAGAGCTACATAAATGTGTTGTATTGTACGAATTGCCGTAGACACAACCCCTGAAAACTGCCGGTCTCGATGGACTGACTCATTCTTTTTGCTGCAGATGCTTCAGGAATATGTGGGATACGGCGCACACCATTATTTCTGTCTTAACCAATGACAGAAAACTGGTGCAGCAACTTTCAAGCATCTGGACCAGTATGACCATGCATTTCATGGTCAGCCCATTTTAACTGAGAACTGTGTAATGCTTTATTTTTCCTCTGGTGGCGCTGTAGGAGTTCTGCATTTGATGTGTAGTTCTTCTACCAATTACAGTTGATTGACTAGGGATCTCAGCACCAGGATCACCTACGATTCATTTATCTTGATGGACCCTTCAAAGCAGACGGCCCTTTTAACATTTAGTAGGGAATTTATTATTGGGTTTGTGGTAGTTCTCTGAAAACTAGCGAATTCCAGATCAACCTTTGTGTTGTGCAAAAATGTGCAGTTTTTTCAGCTTTGCCCCATTCATGGCACTTTTGGAAAAAGTTTGTGAGGCTGAAGTGTAAAGAAAATGATTTGTCCTTTTCCAATTTTTTGCAAATTAAAGACTGAAAAGTGTTGCGTGCACGTGTATTCCGCCCCCATGGGTCAATACTTTGGAGGACCACCTTTAGCTGCAATGAACGCTTCAGTCAGTTTGGTTGGCGAACATTTGTGAATAACAATTTTCAAGTCCGAACGTGGATTCTTAGTGGGATTTAGTCCTGGACTTTGACAGGGCCATTTTAGTGCATGAATGTGCTTTGATTTTTAACCGTTTCATTGTAAGTTTGTGGCTGTAACATTGAAAAATGAGTAAAAGTTCATGAGGTATGAATACTTGTACAACCCACTATAACGCAAGTCTGGGGATCTCTATATGATGCCTTGTATCACCCACCCCCATTAACAATCACTAAATATAAAGATACTGGTTTCTTTCTTAATTGTTTTAATGCTCACCATTTGAACCTTTTAAAATAAATCAATAAGTAGGTTAATAAATAAAATAAATCGGTTTTGCTTTTCTGATGCATTGCAGAAGATGTAACTTTGCACATGTGGGCATTGAACACAACTTAAAGGGAATGAGTCATCAACAATGACTTATTGTTTATCTCACATTTTTTTGTTAAACACATTTTTTTTAGGAATTTTTGGTTTGGTTTTTTTTATATTTTCCATATCACTTTCAGTATTTTTTTATAATTCTTAAGCCCTGCAGTTTTCACTTTGGCCACTAGGCCTAATAATCGTCTGACACTTCCTGTTCTGTTTAGAGAGCTTTTCAGCAGTCTGCTCATTATCAGTAACATCAGGGTCACACTGAAAGGAGACACCAATGTGTACAGATAACACAGGATCCACCAGTCACAAGAGGAGATGTCACAGCTCCCCCTCTCCCCCTCCCTTCACAGTGAAAACTCTTCTATAGATGTCTATGGGACAGAAACTGTCTTAAGAATCCTATGTGCATGAAGCTGCTGTAAAGTATCTCTCTGACTGCTGTTAAAGCAGTGCAAGCAAGAATGTCTTCCCCACAATCATATATAGACAGCCGAATAGAGAAATCTACAATCAGGAAATAAAAACGGCTGAGAGGAAAAGAATATGGATCAGGGGCTTGATTTAAAGGGGATGTATCGCTTCCTTAGTTCGGCTGATTCACACTGCTCTCAGCTTCTCAACTCTGGAAATGCAGGGGCGTTTCTTCCCCTCCCAGCTGGGTGACATCATCCGCCCCTTCACTGTTCATGCTGGCTCCCGAGACTCCCCCACCCTCTCTGAGTCTACATGTCACTGTGTCTTTCCTTATCAGTCTTATTTTGTAGGAGCTGTATACATACCATAGGCTGCATTCAATCTAGACTGAGCACTCTTCTCCTCTCACAGCTGGAGATGCTCTATGAACGGCACAGATCTCGCTTCTATGCAGGAGAGTTAGGCACCGGGACAAAACTGTTATGTTTTCTCATTGTAGAATCTGTTGCAGTCTATTTCTGCTGGGTGTGGAGAGAGAAAATGCTATGGCCCCTAACTCTGAGTCAGGCAGGGATCGACACAAATTGTGCTATTTCCTGATTGTGTAAGCCCTTCAGTGTAATTCTGTTTCTTCTGCCTGTATAAAGTGAAAATGTGACGGTCCCTTACTCTGAGTGAGAGACACAGCTCCGTGAGTATGACCGGGGGCTGTACAGAATGTAAATGAGCTCTCAGCTAGTGAAATGCAAGGAGGAGGGACCCGACCAGGACTGGATATCAGTGTAAACAAAACACAAGATAAGGAATACTGTGAATACAAGACAGCTTTGCTAATGACATCCAATTGCAAAGTTGCTTGTATTCACTGTCCCCTTATGCTGAGACCATTTAATGAAATAATAAAACCCCTTTAATAAGTGAAAAAAACAATTGTCGACAGATTCCCTTTAAGAAACAACGTCTATCTGCAGAGAAAAGTTGCTCACATTTTCCAGTAACATTTTCAAGTAGGTGTAAAAGCATTTTATAGGACACTGTTTTAATGTAGTGTTTTACAGCTCTCATGCTTGAAAGCCCTTGGTTCAGGTCATCAATACCTGCAATTTAAAGTGTGGGTCCCACATTGATAATAAATTCCCTTCTGCCAGCTGACAGTATAGAAATACTGTCCTAGCCATGAACTAGCCTTCTCTTAGTTCTGTTCTGGAGGGCTGTCTGGGCCTGCAGACCACCATCTCCCCTCTCTAGCTGTAATATTATTATTATTAATAATTTTAGAGCGCCCTTACTTCCAGGATGTTGAACATTTCGAGGGGGTTATATACATAACGTAGGTCAAGCAAGTACAAAGGTGACAATAACTAACAACTGGTACAGAGGGAGGAGACGGGGGCCCTGCCTTGTTGAGGTTCTTACAGGATATTCTATGGGTTCCAGGGAAAGTACTTCTCAGGGACCATCCACTTCCAGTAGTAGTTAGGGTATGTGTATCAACACAATGTACTATGGCCCACTAGTACACGGTTAGCGCAACCAAGGTAGTCAAAGTGTGTTTCGGGAGCTCGCATGCGGGAGGGGTAGGCTAGTCATGTCCCCGCCAAATTGACAAAAATTATTTCAAGTGAAGCCCCCTCAAAAGGCAAGGGGACATTCCCTTCGGCTAGAGAAAAAAGGATTCAATCTCCAGAGGAGAAAAGCGTTCTTCACTGTAAGAACTGTGAATCTGTGGAACAGCCTGCCTGAGGAGCTGGTCACAGCAGAACTAGTAGAGAGTTTCAAGAAAGGCTTAGATAATCTACCTGAACTAAAGAATATTAATGCGTATGTAGCCATGTAAAATTCTGGATCCTAGATGGTGGCGGCTTCGGGGTCAGAGATGGGGTCTCTCCCGGAGCAGATTGGTTCTTGCCTTGTAGGTTCCAGTGCATTAACCAGTGGTGAGGCTGGGCTTAAAGTCCTTGTCTCTCTCCTCACACACATTTTCCCCACCCTTGGTTGAACTTGATGGACATGTGTCTTCTTTCAACCGTACTAACTATGTAACCGTAATTTCTGTGCGCATCTCGCCCGTATTAGTGCTGAAATACGCGGAGAAACGCACGCCGAAATTACCCCGTGTGAACATAGCCTTAGCCTAAAGCCACAAGAGTTTCCCATCCTCTGTACCATGAAAGAATTTCTGAACGATAAAATACTTTACAGGATAAAGTTGTCCAGAATGTTTTCTTTTTGTTGAGAAGAATCTAAATCCACAGTAACAGAGGCCTGAATCCTGTAGACCCATATTTTCTATGCCTTTCCAGACCAGGTCTTCCATGTGCTCCTCTGCTTTTCTTTCCATTGAGGTTGACCTACGATTGGGCCATGTAATATGGAGATGTCTCAGGTAGGTGGGGACACTGTACTCTGCCTTTGTGGCTCAGGATGTCAAGGTCTATTTCTTAATATTACGGCCTGTCTGAAACTTGCAGTATTTTCCCGGCAGGTGAGAAGAACCGTTCCTAGCACATTGTTCTTCATTTCATGAAGTGTAATTTCACGCTCCACACTCTCCACAATGAGGAGAACACTGCTCAGCAATTTTAGTCTTGAATGATCTGAAAGCTCGCTCTTTGCTGCTTAATGCCGGCCGGCTTGTTTAAACTTTCTGGAAATTTCCTTTAGCTGCACAGCTTGCTATATTATGCAGGATTGGGGATCGGAACGCTAATTCTTAGAAACGTCTTTTCTTTCATTTTAATTTATAGTGTGATATTACTACCAAGCCTGATAAAGTCACTTAGGGCACTGTGCTAAAATGTTAGTCCTCATTGGAGAACCTCTGTAATAACCCTTCTGAATAACAATAGGGTTGTGGTTTGGTAAATGATAGACAGTAGGTAAGGCCTTGCTGTCATTACAGCACTTAAAGGTCTTTATGAGTATAAAATATTATCCTGTAGCCAACTCTCCTGCTGCCTCGGTGCCTGCAGAGCTCCGGTGCACCCCACTGGTCTCCCACCACTGATATCACATTCATGGCTCGTGTGACTATGAGCCAGTTACTGGCCTTGCTTGTACAGCATGTGATTGACTCACAGTCACACGGTCAATGAATGGGACATCACTCATAAACAACCGGTGGTGGACACCAAGGCTCCGGTGGTGGGGAAACGGGTGAAGAAGAGGTAAAATTTTGTATTTTACTGTAGTTCCAAGTAGAAGGGGTTTTTCTAAAAATCTTGGAGAACCCCCTATAACATAGATGGCTATTGATCGAGACCCTTTGTAATAACATTTATGAATAGAGATGTTTGGTAAGTAACACAGTTACGTAGGACACAGTTTTCATCGATTAAATATTTAGTTTTTTTTTTCCTTCAGCATTTACTAGTATTGAGAGGCCATTAATATCAGATTTGTGGGGGTCCGACTTCTAACACCCCAACCTGTCAGCTGATTATAGGGGCTGTGGCGCTTAAGTGCAGCAGTCTCCTCTTCTCTCTGCAGCTCAGTCCCATTTACTTGAGACCTGCAGAAACACTTCCCAGTAAATGACTGCAAGCAGAGATCTTGAAAGCTGTGACGAATCGCTGCAGAAAGTACATCAGAAGAGTATAACATTTTTCATTGTACAAAAAGAACCCTCTTTTTTTTTTTTTTTTTTTACTACAAATTGAAATACCCATTTAAAATGTGTATTCACATCTCATAAAATGATGGCACGTTACTAGGATAGTCATTACTTTATGATCAGTGGTAGACCGCCACCGATTGTGAGAATGGAAGGGATGCAATGCTGGTGCAGTGCTGCATCCTCTTCCCTGTTTCTATACTTTATGAGACGGGAATACCCCTTTAAGAGCAGAATATTATTATTAAGAAAGTTTGTGCATAGACCAAGAAGAGGATAATGTTAGAAACCAGAAATAGCTACTGCCTGTTCTCGGTCTCTTATTTTTGGAAGTATAGTGGATTATGTTGTTCCGTTTCCCTAGACTTTCATCTATTTTTTGTCTAGAGGAAACTGATCTAGTTTACCTTGCAAAGTGTAGTGTAAAATTATTAAAGGGGTTGTCCAGTTTCTTAAAATTCTGGCTCAATGGGCCAGGGCAGGGAAAAATGGGGGAAAAAAGTGATACTCTCTTTCCAATCCCCCGCTGTTGTCGCTGTAAGGGGTCCTGGGATCTGCTCCTATCACTCTTGGCTTGCGGTCTATGGGTATGTTCACACAATGTCTTGCGGCGCATACCTACTATATTTTATTAAAGATTTGCATTGTTTGTTGAAATCATACATGCATTAGTAAATTTGGCCTACACTTCACATACAGCTAAGGAGTGCCATGGATTCACGCTCTGTTTATGGTGGCCGATGCCCTTCCACCGTATTTTTACTAAACGAAGTGTGGTACCATTACTTTCATAAGGGACTGGACCCATCCTTACCCCCGCTGGATTGATTAGCACTTACTAATTTAAAGTGTCATTACTATATTTTGGAGCACATTGAGGTTTTCCAGTATTAATTATCTGGAGCAGATATGTAGCGGTTGCTGCGAACAATATCACATTTCTTTGCTGTTCTTTTTGGCGGTTTTTTAACCCTCATTGATCTCTCTATGCCATGAGCATCAAGATGTGTAAATATCATGTCCTGTCCGCTCTTCACATGGAATATTATAGCCTGGCAAGGACTTGACACTGCACCAGTCACCTTACTCTTTCTGTTTGATATATGCGAATTCTCATGGGATAAAGCAGATAACGGAAGATCTAGCGCAACCGGTGATAAATTACTTGAAAACACTGCAGTGCATTAAATGTATTGCATTTTAGATGCATTTACTGTCATGAAGGGTTTCTAGAAAGAGAGGCAGGGTTGGGAGGAGTCGTGAAATGCGCCAAGATAAAGGGAAGAGGTCATTAAAAAATGACTTCTTCTTAAACTCCTGTTTTCTTATGTTACACACTTTATTTTAAAATAATTTTTGGGTGAATTTTTATTTTTTATTTTTCAGATCACTTTCAGCATTGTTAAAAAATCCTGAAGTTTTCGCTTTGGCCACTAGGCCTAATCATAGTCTGACATTTCCTGTTTTGTAGATTAAAACTTTTCAGCAGCCCCCTCATTATCAGCACAGGCAAGATTACACTAAAAGGTAATCTGTGTACAGATAACACAGGATCCACCATTCACATTAGGAGATAGTCACAGCTCCCCCTCCCTGCACATTGACTTCTTCCCAGATCACAGAGCATGCCTAAAAATTTTTTGCAATAGATGTCAATGGGTCTGCTCCTGTTCACAGACGCCTATGCCCATGTAGCTGCTTTAAAGTATTTCTCTAAACGCTGGTGAGAGCAACTCAAACAAGATGGCTGCCCTTATAATAATCTATAAAAAATATAAAAATTATCTACAACCAGAAAATTAAAACCGCTAAGAAGAAAAGAGTATGTATCAGTATCTCATTTTAATTAGTAAAAAAATATCAGTGATAGATGTAATTTATTGCTATGAGTATAACGGACATGAGATGACATAAGAAAGAGAGAGGCGCCATTAACATGTGTTGGATTTGACAAAAAAGTGTTGGATTCTGCAATGAAGTCCAATGACTGTCCACATCCTATACATGTGAATGGGATTTACACAACCTTTTTAACATGTTCGCTGTTTACTCTCTTTGCCCCTTTATGCCTGCACTGGGCATAATACAATAAATATCAGTTTTCCCTGGAGCACTCGTTTAAACGGGATATCTGAGACTAAGGAAACAAAAAGAGACGCAGCACATGTTCTAAAATAAATAAAAAACTAGTACTTAAAGAGTACTGATCACCTCCACACAAACACACAAAAATTGATAGTAGATGAAATTATAGGACTTTTCTCAAGTACATGTCATTAGCAATCCAGAGGATTTACCTCCGTATTACAGGGGACAGATTTTACTTTCACTTTGCAACTCAGGAGAATCTTATCATTGTGTGGAAGGTACCAACTGTGCAGGGGAAGCTGAGGGCATAGCTGCTTGTACAGGGTGATCTGAGTCTCTCACTACATACAGTACGGCAGGTATAACACACGGAAACAGAGTTTACCTGTTGCTTCAGCCTCCTCCTCCATAGAATACAAGCATCTATATACACTGCTGCTGGTGTGCACATGATGTAGACTTACAGACTCCCCCCTGCACAGTGGACTCTCCCAGCTCAGAAGCAGAAGATTTGATACAACTGTCAACATAGTCATACATCAAGCTGTCATGTGCTGACTTGGGCCGACTTCAGAGCTGTCTTAAAGGGCCAGCGCTTTTTTTTTAAAACTGAATTACATGTGAAATGCTTTGATTTTGCCAATGAAGCATATTTGAGAAAGTGTTTGTATTTTAGTCTTCTGTTACTTCATGAGGTTTCTCTGAAGGTGATAGGTCCTCCACCGATCTAGCACTGATGTGCCGGAGGTACCCTATGGTACGCGGTACCAAGGCCAGTTGTCTCCGTGGCCACGTGCCATACAGAGGTGACCACCGGAACACCCGCTTTGGATCGGCCTAGATTTGAAGGGGAGTACTGTTTTTTGTACATATTTCTACATGTCACAATACATGTCACAAGTGCCGGTAGACCACCGCAATCGTCCTTCCCTCTGGAGAGAAGAGAAATGACAGTGATGTTATTCCGGCTGGCACTGCTTAGATTCCCTGGAAGGAATGGCCCGCTCTGTACGTATAACCTGCATGTTAATGTTGGGACTGGAAATGATAACTCCTGTCCGAAAGTTGTTATCTTAGACCTTATTAGTGGCCTCTCATAGCCCGAGGAGATCGTCTGCTGAGAATTACGTTGTCCGAGTGTAAGAAAATGCTTATCTCCTTCTCTGCCGGTGGCGACATGATAAACGACTTCTCGCGTATTCCCCGTGTGGTTATGTTTGGCGATCGTCTTTGTCCACAGACGCAAGGTGTATAGATTTATAGATAGCCCTCGCTGGATGTAATTAGAAAATCACAGTCACCTTTATCATATTACACCAGAGCCTCTGTTATTTTGTGTCATCTACAAATGACGGGCAGGATCTTTTCCGTTGTCTGGAGAGGAATCTCATTAGGACGACGATACCTGTTGTCTTTAATTTAATGAAAATGGTATAGGGCTTATTACAAGCTATTAAGCATACGTTTCTGAACAGACGTATTCAAGTGTAACGCCTATTAGTGGAAAAGTTTCATAATAAATTATTTTTTATTACAATTTACCATTATTACAACACCACGGGTGTTTGTTCCAAGAAGTACATTCACCGGGTTAAGCTATCCATAGAATATTCGAGAAGGTAAGTTTGTTATATTACCTCCGGGCCTTGTGTTATTCAGTTTTTAGCTGGAATTATCAACTATCTATTATCTTGGATCTGCCAGACCTCGACTCGATGTCTGCAGGAAGGGATTGGTTATCATGCTCTGATCCTCGGAGATTCTTGATTTTAGAGGTTTCTAGCAGCCTTCCGTCTCTGGGTACCCAGTTTTTCCTCTTAGACTGTGTTCACACGGCTTATTTCGTGACGTATTTACGGACGTATTTACGCCAGCAAATACGTCCCGAAATACGTGTCACAAAGTGTGGCGCGTATTTCGCGTCATAAATATAATCCCCATTCTTTACTAGGGGATAATACGTCGCAAATACGCCTCAATAATTGACAGGGGACTTAATTTTACGATCGTATTTACGGACGTATTTACGCCCGCAAATACGTCGCGAAAATACTACTCGTGTGAACGATGAGGCGTATTTTATATTGGAATCAATTCTAATCTAATTGTTCATTATTTTAGGCGTATTTCGGGACGTATTTGCGGGCGTAAATACGTCCATAAATACGCCCCGAAATAAGCCGTGTGAACATAGCCTTAGCCTTTGTTCTTCTCCTGGTTTGTGAGCAAGCACTGGCTCCCAGTCCATTAAAAAGCCATTGTACACAAACTGCCGTTAAACTCAGCCAATGCCCACATGCCACAGGCTTCATAAGTGTCCTACATCATTCTGGTAATGAGGTCAACTTGTTTTTTGTTACAGTGTGCTTCATACAGTTAAGTTCTGGCTCGAGTTCCTGACCTTGTCCACTAGTCTGCTGCATCCTGACCTCAGTCTGTTCACACCATAGAAATAAAAGTACTACAGTAAAATATACCTCCTCATATATGTGATAATTTACAACACTTTGTTAAAGGGGTTTTGCCAGGACTCGGTTACTTACCTCCTTATCAGCACAGGAGTAGAATATAAACAAATCATGCTGAGTCATGAAGGCTGCAGGGGAGAGAGGGAGGGGGTGAGCAGAGAGTGAGGAATAAGGGAGCGTCTCAAAACTTAACTGAAATAATAACATTACAACAGTGGATTCTCTAAACAGCAAGACACAGGCTCATACACTGCACTTTCGTCCCAGCCCCTTGAAGCTCATTCATTTTCCCTGTCATCAGATAAGAAGTGTTTCACGCAAGCGCGGCCTGTCAGCTCCTCTCCTCTAATGCAAGCTTTCAGGTAACTAAAGGGGACTGAGAAATGCTGTAGCTCTGAGTCTTCACTTTTTGTAATCACATATATTTAGAAAAGTTATTAAATACCCATTTTGGAGGATCCCACGTCAACATTACATCGTGGCAAAACCCCTTTAAATGCAGATTTAAAAAAACAAAACAGAAAACAAATGTGTTGATGCTTAAAGAGAGGAGAGAGAGAGAGAGAGAGAACAGCTGTACTGTGCAGTCCCACGTAAAACACTTGTGAAACAGATGTGCAGTCCCCTGTAAACACAAACAGATAAAGTGTATTGTTTTGTTCTGTAGATCTGTAGAGGTCAGAGGTGTAATCATCTGCTGGATAGATCACCGTGTGAGAGAGAGAGAGACAGAGACATTCAGGACTTTCCCAGAGTCCTGAATGTCAAATGGCCATTCTACTTACAAAGTATGTAGAGAGAGAGCGAGAAATTTAGATATACACTATTGAGTTACACTTAGCTTTTCACTTGATTCCTTAGGCTATGTCTACATAGCAAATACTGAAATGCCATCGTATTTTGGATGGCATTTTGTCATTTGCTGTGTGCACATAGCCTTAGTCTAGGACAGCAGAGAACCTCTCCGTTCCCCCAGCTCACACAATATAAATCAGGAGAGTGAATATAGTTAGTGTCTGCAGAGAGTGAAGATACTCCCTGCTGGGAGGAGAAACATGCCCCTCCATGTCACAAGCTCTACTTGGCAACCAGCACAAAAGGCTGCCAAATGCTGTAGCGAGACAACCCCTTTAAATTGGTCTTATCACTGCAGTGATTACCTTTTAACATGTAGGGAAAGATGATTGAAGACTTTTTCTAAAACTATTTCTTAGACATGTCGCTTCGTTCTCCCGGGGGAAATGGCAGGTAATCATAGCTCTCAATGAGACCTTTGAATTACTGTATTTGCAGGGTGTACTTTGGGTGTATTGTACTACGCCCACAAATGCGCTGTGTGAGCATACCCTTAGACTCGTCTCCCAGGTTAAGCCCTTATCCAGATCCGTTAGGGGCCATTCACACGGCACAGTGCAAATACCGGTCGGAAATCCTGACCGGTATTTGCACTGTTTTGTGGCCGTGCCCACGGACGCAGGGGAAGGGTCTTCTATGCGGTTTGCGGAGATGTTCATATTCTGCCCGAAAACCAGGCGGAAGAATGAACATGCTCAATGTTTTTCGGCCTGCGGCGGTCTAAAAAACCGCCCGAGACCGCTGTGCGGGTTTTTCATAGACGTCCGTTTTGAAGTTTGGCAGCCATTTTACAAAACCGAAAACAGTCTGTAAAACCGTCTGAAAACCCTGCTCTGGGGACAAAGGCTTAGTGACCTAGTAGGTCCATGTCTTCCGTTGCCTGTCATTATATTAGTATAAAGATGCTAAAGATGTTATCTTTCTTCCCCCGGACTGTAGCGCTAATTCTACCATCGGGATTGGACCTGTAGCTTTGTCCATCCCCATTCTCCGTATCCATGAGTAGAAGACACACCGATAGTGACCGCTCTGGATACTCGGCATCCATGGAAAGCGGTGTTATAATTACCATGTCACTGCGGTTGTACATATGTTACCTGTCTGCTATACGTCTACACAATACATTACTACATTCACTAGTGCAGCCAGTGATTACCGCCATATAGTCATGAGCCGTGCGGTGAGAGCGCTGTCGTTTAATTAGGAGCTATTGTTCTGTGTCTTGTTTAACTAGGTGTAATGTATAGCAAGGTAGAAAGCGATGCTATTTACAATCCAGAAGAGCGTTGTCTCCTTACGCGAGACGATGACTTTATTTTGTGACCCGCGTTATGAAAACAGTTTATTTTCGGGAGTATATATTGCGTTGGGAACCTGCTGTCTAATGGTTACTGCTTTGCCTGTTTCATAGCAATTTCAGCAAGGATTATAATTTAGCAATTTCTCCAGGAATGTGTATTAAACACTTACACCAGTCTCTCAATTAAACAAATGAATCGTAGGGGGAAAAAAAAAAATTTGACGGCCTTCGCTGTGTGTAAATCTAGCCCGGCTGACGGTTACGAGGCTTTTTGGAGATATTTCATGGTAAGGAATACAGCAAGAAAGTGTAGTGGGTACAGCTCAGTGCAGACTTGGCTCAGGTCCACAATGATATTTGTGGAACATTCATTTTTTTTTTTTTTTGCAAATTTGTACCATTTATCTGCCCCGTGTGTCTAATGGTTAAGGTGGTTTATGGACGTTGTCTTGTAGGACGGTTGGGAGGATAACAACCTGAAAGATCAATCCAACAACACTTTATATAGCTAAAATCTCTACTGAAAAGTCATTTTTGGTGAACATCTTCCACAGCACTTTACAATGCAGAGTCACAAAATTAGACGCGCCATAATAAGAAACACTATCTATGTGATGCAGAAAGTATAAAGTGCTTAAAGGGGTTGTGTCACTACAAGGATTGATTTTTATGTTAAAGATCTTGCAAAAACAAGTCACTTTGCAATATGTGTCCATTATCCTACCTATTCTGAGATATCACCTCTTGTATGGGCTGCATCAGCTCCTCAGGTCGCTATAGCTACAGACCTGCACGATCTCTCCTGCGCTGGTCGCTATAGCTACAGACCTGGGGTCCTCAGCAGCTCGTCACTGCTAGCCATTAGAAGCCAGTAAACAGGCCCCTGATTTCAAAAATGAAACCGAGAAAACAGGACTAAGGTAAGAGGAATCAATGTAGTGAGTCAACCCCTTTCATTTGGACAATGGTTTAGCTGTTTGCCATAAATAGAGGTTAGTACTTAAAAGTGGGTATACCTGTTACCCAGAAAGTATCTATGCACACAGGTAATATGGACAAGAACATGGGGTGTGGAAGAAGCGGTTGACTGAAGAAGGGGGTTGTAAAAGAAAGGGAAACTTATTAGGGAGGATGGTAGTCCTGCCTAAGAATATACATTTAGGGGCTGTTTACAGCACAGTACAAATTTCGGAAATCCCAACCGGTATTTGCACTGTTTTTGGGCCGTGCACACAGCTGCCGGGGGATGGATTTTCTCCGCGGTTTGCAGAGAAAAGCCCTCCCCCCTCGTATTGAGATGTTCATATTCTGCCTGAAAACCGTTCAATGTTTTTTGGCCCGCGGCGGTCTAAAAAACCGCCTGACGGAAAACCCATGCAGTGGGGACCGATGTGCGGGTTTTACATAGATGTCCGTTTTAAAGTTTGATAGCCAGTTCAAAAACTGAAAACGTCTGTAAAACCGTCTGAAAACCCTGCACTGGGGTCAAGGACCTAAAGGGAACACTAAGGCCATGTTCACACGGCTTAATTGCGGGACGTAATTACGCCCCACAATTACGCCGTGGGGGCGGGGCGGGAGCGGGGGAGTGAGCGGGGGGCCAGCACTTCGTCGGCCCATTGACTTGAATTGCCAGCGGCGCGTAAACGCCGATAGTAATACACATGTCAATTATCTCCCCGCCCGGCGGATTGGCCGGGCGGGGAGAGGAGACGTAATCCATAGTTCTCTATGAGAACTGTGAATTACCGTAATGACTGGGCCGTTTTCGGCCCGTAATTGGCGCACTTCGGCGCGTAATTACGGACCGAAATACGGCCCATTTTAAGCCGTGTGAACATGGCCTAAGGCTATGTCTACACTGCACAGAAAAACGTCCGTTTTTTCAGCGTTTTTCGTTTTCTAAAAACGCTGGAAAAACGACTGTAATTATCTCCCATAGACTTCTATTGTAAAACCCTCCTGGTGTCTACACTGAGCTTCTTTTTTCTGCTGGTTTTTTTTTACTGGTTGTATTTTGCAACATGCTCTAAAAAACGCCAGAACAGGGCAGAAAATTTACTACAGGAGTCTATGTAAACCGCTGGATGCGTTTTTTGCCGCGATTTTTCAATGAAAAACCTCCCAGAGACCCAAGTTACACCTATAATGGGTGGTAACAAAGGTTAACCATATCAAATTTGCATACAAGGGTCTGATGAGCCCTTTTTTGTACCCTTTGTAATAAAATGATCACGCTTGGTCGCTAATGATTTTTGCACAATTCATATTTTTTTCGCTAAAAATACGTTTTTTTTTTTTTTTTTTTTTTTTTTCTAAAGATTTTGGCATCAGAATCATTTTTTTTTTTTTTTTTTTTTTTTACAGATTTTGATGCTAAAATCCTTTTCTAAACATATTTTGGCGCTAATAACGTTATCTCGCTACTAACGCCAAAAATACGTTTTTTTAATGGATTTTGGCGCAAGAATCCGTTTTTTATGTATTTTTTGCACTTAAATAATTTTTTTTTACAGATTTTGCTGCTAATAACGTTATCTCGCATCTGTCGCCAAAAATATGTTTTTTTTTTTTTTTTTACGGATTTTGCCGCTGGAATCCGGTTTTTACGTTTTTGGCACTAAAATAAATTTTTTTTACATATTTTGCCGCTAATAAATTGATATCGGTTGCGACACAACATTTTTTTTTTTAATGGAATTTGGCGCAATAATGCGTTTTTGGGGATTTTGACGCTAAAATCCTTTTCTTTACAGATTTTGATGCTAATACAGTTATCTTGCTGTATGGAAAGATAATGTGGTATTTTGTGCATTTTGGTGCAAGAATCTGGTGCAAAATGTAATAAAGTAATAGCACACAAAGGACAATGTGCTCACAATGGCTACAGTGATCTAAAGGAAGTGACTACTTAGCATGTTAACTCCACCTGTAGGGTGTAGTTTACATCCAATGGCTTAATTTGTGCATCCATTAAAAAGCAGAGCAAAGACGCTTCAAAAAACGCTCCAAAAAAGGCTTCGAAAAACGCGCCAAAAAACGGCCGTTTTTTCAGCTGCTTTTGACAGGCAGTGGACAGAAAACTCAGTTTCATGAACGTTTTTAGTCATTCATTATTAGGTCTTTTTTTGTCCACTGCAGTGTAGACGGAGCCTAAGAACTATGAATGTTGGGAATTGATCTGATTGTACGGGGATGCACATTCCAGACCGCTGGTGCAGCACATGTGAAGTCTTGGAGGGGAGATTGGGAAGTCTGTACGAGGTGGTAGCCCGAAACGAGGAAGGAGATGTAGGGAGGTGCAGCATTTTGGAGAGCTTTGAAGGTGTAATAGTGAATGAAGATTGCAGGCAAATTCCTATGACTTGCCTCTTTGATAGTAAACCTCTATTGATCAGCATTACATATGCCCATGTCTGTCTAACCCCCCACAAGGTGATGCATCAGCTTCATGTGTATTCACAATCCGATGCCCTAATTTGCCATAAATAGCACGTTCCTAGCAATTTCACCGCTGTGTTTACAAACACACAGTAACAATTTAAAGCCTCTCATAAAATGTGACACAGCGCTTATAATTTACATCATTAAACTTACAACCAGCCAGGGCCGCAAAATCCCTCCGCGTTCCCCTGCTCCGATTCACATTGATTCATTTTCATTAATTAAATATGGTATAAATATTTCATTTCAGGCTATGGAAAGACTCATTATTAAGAGTTGCAAAGTGGGATTAAATTGAAGCTTGAGAATCCCTTCACACCGAGGGCTGTCTCCTCCATCAGTATATAAATGACATTGTCAATGAGGGTAGGTTTTTCTGTTTCTTTCCTTGCAGTAATTAGACTTATGGCCGTATTGATTTATGATGCAAACATGTCCAGTGCACGCTACATCATGATGAATTACACTTGTAGACTTCACGGGCAGGAGCGGCTCTTAGACAAAGACTGATTGTAGAATATGAATCCGCTCTATCTCTATGGGAAGTCTATACCTATAATGCAAACCCCAGAGGCCCAGCAGAAGACGACCCCATTTGGAGATGACTTTGGTGCCAATCTCTTGTCTTCACAAATATCCTATTGATCTGTTGTGTGTGCAATGGTAACCGCAAAGATTCAATTCAACTAAAACTGACTGTGCAAAGGTTTGGTAAGGATGGACCCTCAGAGTCCTTTTCCCGGGTGGGCTGGAGGTTGGCGGGCCCATAGGACCTCAGGATCAGTGTGCTCTTAGCTTGTACTTTATACTAAAGCTGGCCATGTACATTAGATAGCCGAGCAATTAGTAACATTTGTCTCTACAGATTCCTCAATACACACACAGACTGGTGAGGAGAAAGCTGCTGCTAGGTACTGCTGGGGGCAGTTTGGCTTTCAAGCAAAAAATGGCTTAGAAGTGGTAATGTATCTCATTAGGGAGGAGCACCATGTCGGTGTGGGGGGATTTATGACCTTTTACACCCCACTGGGTATTTGCATCTTTCCAAAGGCTTATGGTAAGAGCGCTGATTTCTCCAGTGTCATCTATTGGATGTAGCAATCCTCAAGTCACTTGTAACACACTAAGTGGGTTGTTGCCCCTGATCAGTGCAGAGTGATCGTTAGTGTTATGGTAATGTAATGACTGGTTAGGTGAGAGGCATTGAGTATGCATCAATGAGAGGAGACACCTTGGAAAACTGTATGCAGATGAACAAAATTGGCATGGCTTGAACCCTTTTACATTGCAAGGCTCAGTGAGTCCAATACATCCAATAGATGGCGCTGGGGAGTTCCGCTCTACACAAAAGCCTTTTGAAATAAGAAAATGATACATTAGATGGTTCAGTGGTCTCATTACAGGTAATCTGATGTGAATGGCCAGCTTTAATTTCAGCCATACCCCATGGTGATGGTTCTGACATTTAGATGTGTTGCAGTTTAGTAAAGCTCTGGTTCATCACCTCTATGTTGGAACAAGAGTGCTCCCCTCCTAATAGGGGAAGGGGCTCCTTTTTCATGGTGCTTTATATCATCACACCCCTTATTCCTGGAACAGAAGGGCCTGTGGCTTATTTTCCTTTTCTGCCCTAAGGGTAAATTTACACAAAGCTGAGTCCACATGAAAATCCTTGTGTAAACTGACTGCCAGGTATGTGAATGGCCAGTCCATGCTCTAGGTCACACAATGAACTGCAGCACGGACTTTCTGCGCTACAGATTTCAAATCCATAGTGTGGAAAAAAAGAAAGCGTAGATACTGGTTGGAGTCCACTCAGCAGGGTGCCGCGGGTTAGCCCCACTGAAATGGTCCAGTTGCACCCCTGTTAAGTAAAAATCCTCCTCAGAAATCCAACGTCTCATCTCGGATGTCTGCAGAGCATTAGGCGATGTCCACACGGCTTAAAATGGGACGTATTTCAGTCCGTAATTAGGCGCCAGAGTGCGCGTATTACGGCTGGAATACGTCCCAGTCATTACGGCAATCCACAGTTCTCATAGAGAACTATGGATTACGTCTCCTCTCCCTGCTCGGAGAATCCGCCGCGGGGGGAGATAAGTGACATGTAAATTACTAGCGGCGTATACGCGCCGCTAGCAATGAAAGTCTATGGACCGGCGATGTGCCTGCCCCCCCCCGCTCCCGCCCCGTCCACACGGCGTAATTGCGGGCGTGTGAATATAGCCTTACATGCTGGCTTCTTCCAGTTGCAGAAAATCCAACGTGTGAACATTACTTTAGATTAGTTTCTTTGTCCTGTTTGTTGAAACCTTGAGCTGGTTTTCACTAGATAAAAGAGCGATGGGCCAACTCTAGTTCTGGCACTCCTCTTTGTAAATCCCTCTGTAAGACAAAAAAGAGTAGAAAAAGCTATACGCTCTTCTTCAACTAACGTTTTCATCCGTGTGGACATCAGGTCATAGATTTCCGGCCAGCAGCAGAAAATTGCAGGCCAGCAGGAGAAACAAGCAGAAACTCTTTAAAAGCCAAAACAGATTAATTCTTTTGGTTGCCATTTAAATTTTTTAGGATCCAGAGGTGGTCGTGCACATTAGGTTATTGTCCACACATTTTGCTGACGGCCATCCCTCCCAATTCACCCAGTAACGCACATGCTCATGCTCAGCCAACCTCGATGGCCAGATTCAGTAGAATGAAGCAAAGAAGTGAATAGTTCTAAGTTCCTTACTAGCTGTGAAGCACTGAACAGTCTAAGGGTATGTTCACACGCCGTTTTTCAGATCCTTTTTCCAATCCGTTTTTTGGACCCAAAAAAGTATCCAAAAAACGTATCTAACAATGTGCAGTGAGATTTACATTTACATCTCCGTTCAGATGAGTGATCACTGCTGCGTGTTTACTTGCTTCTTTTCAATGCGTTTTTCGGATCCATTTTAGGAATTGACATGTCATTTCTACTTGCCTTGTACGCAAGTGAAATCCCCATAGTAAACAATGAAGTGTGCTTTTGGAGCCTGAAAAACGGATCCAAAAACGCAACATACATTTGGGTACGTTTTGGATACAAAAAGCGCATCCGAAAAACGCATTGACTTCAATTTTTTAGTGTAATACACTAAATTGGCTGCTACAGGTCTCATTTGCTGTAGAAGCACTACTTGAACTTTAGTAACCTAGAGTGGAAAGTGATTTAGGTGTAATGTAAGAGGAAATCCAATAGGGGGCGCTTCCATTATTTTACATGTGTTTAATCTTATAAATCACTTTTTACTATGTTTTGAATTAAACAAAAACATTTTTTTAGTATAGAATGGGTGTTTATAGAAATTATAGAAGTTTTTAGTAATAATTTCTATAAACACCCATTCTATACTAAAAAACTGTTTTTGTTTGATTCAAAACAGTAAAAAGTGAATTTATAAGATTAAACACATGTAAAATAATGGAAGCGCCCTCTATTGGATTTCCTCTTACATTACACCTAAAACACTTTCCACTCTAGGTTACTAAAGTTCAAACAGTTCTTCTACATCAAATGAGACAGATTTAGTGTATTACATTAAAGATTCTACCTTTTCAAACTGCAACCTCTGTGGATGTTATAATTTGTGAACAGTCTCAAATTTTATCTAGTGTCTACTGTGTATATATATTGAAAAACTGATCCAAAAAACGCATCCAAAAAAGCATCATCTGTTGCGTTTTTGGATATGTTTTTTGGATGCAGTTTCTCTTCTGGTAAAAAACGGATCCAAAACGTTGTGTGAACATAATCTAAGGGCTTGTTCACACGGAGTTTTGACTCCGTTTTAACATCCGTTTTGTAGATGCGTCTCGGGGACCGACAGGACAGACCCAGAGACGCATCTAACAATTAGCAGCGTGTTTAACACTGCCGGCAATGAGAAACACGCAGCAGCGTTCACATGAGAGATCTCCGCTGCGTGTTTGCGCTGCACCTGTTACAGACCCGATCAAAGAATTGACATGCAGTTCTTTTATCACATCCGCAAGACGGACCTGGCAGGTGCAGCGTAAACACGCAGCGGAGATCTCTCATGTGAACGCTGCTGCGTGTTTCTCATTGCCGGCAGTGATAAACTCTCTGCTCATTGGGAGATGCGGCTCTGGGTCCGGCCTGTCGGTCCCCAAGACGCATCTACAAAACGGATGTTAATACAGAGTCAAAACTCCGTGTGAACAAGTCCTAAGGCTACGTCTACACGGCACTGGTTTAGTATTGGATTTTTAAGCGGATTCATTTAGAATTCATCCTCATAGACCTCAATAGAAAACGCGAGCTGTAGATTTTCTGAGGTCGGATTTCAAATCCGAAATCCGTTCAAAAAATTAGAACAAGTTCTACAATCCTTCGTATTTCACGTGAAAACGGTGGATTATAGGACAATTCAATGTTAATGAGCCGTCCGAAAACAGACCGCAAAATCTGTTAAAAAAAAAGTGATGTTAATAAATGAAAACCGATTGTAAAATAGTTGTTGGATTATAAAAGGGTGCGTTCCCACGGCAACGACCAAATACCGGTTGGATTTACCAACTGGTATTTAGTCTTTTTTTTGACACACAGGGGGGCGGCTTTTGTCTGTGGTTTGTGGATTCAAGCCGTCCCCCTTTGCACCCACATGTTCATGTTCTTCCCGAAAACCGGGCGGAAGAATGAGCATGTTCTAAGTTTTCCCAACCGTCAGCGGTGTAAAAAAAACGTTCGGCGGAAAATCTGTGCAGTGGGGACTGCTGAACGTTTTTCTATTAGAGTCTATGGGGAGTGTTGCATGTGGGTTTCAGACGGTTTGTAAAACCGCAAACCGTCTGAAAAACCGACCAATAAACCTTGCTGTGGGGACCAGCCCTAAGTGTCAGAATCTGACAGTATTTTACAGTTGCCTTGTAGACGTAGCCTTCGGCTGGTTTCACATCACATTTGTTCTCCGTTTTCCACATCTCAGATGGCGCTCGTTTTGTCTATGGTGGAAAGCAAGAACAGCTAATAAATAATGGAGCCATTTTTTTCCCATTACATTCTGTGGGTCCACCGATAGATCTGTTTTTATAGCTGGCGGAAAGCGTGATCTGCTGGCCCTGGCCTGTATGACACTTCCATACTGTAGATTAGAAGTATGGAAGTGTTGCGCATTTCTTTGAAAGGAAGTTGATGTTGATTAAAATGTCAGATACGATGTAACTGAGTTGCTAAACCTGTAGATTTCCCTTGATTCGTGGTTATCCAAGGTGAAAAGGTTCTTTCTGTGTTCTCATCAATGTGACTTTGCGATTTAGTAGGTCTTTTAATTTTTGGATGGGCACCTGAGGCCAACAATATTAAAAGGGTTATTTTGTGCCAACGCAGTAATATGAGTTGACGTGGTATCCTCCAAAAATGGTTAATTAATCACTTTTTTCAAAATATAGTAAATTTAAAAAAGTGACGCCTGTACAAAATACAGCCTTAAAATTTTTCATTTTCCCTTTTGGTTTTCCTGTTTTTTAAAATTAAACACGACCAGGGCACTGATCTGGCCGCGGGTTTTCCTTTCCCCACTTCTTTTCCCCGGCAGGGAACAAAAACGAGCCTTTTAATCAAAAGGAAAAAGGAAAAAACCCTTTTTTGGTAAAAAAAAGGGGAAACATTCCCAAAACCTTTAAATTTTTTAAAAGAGAATCCCCTATTCCCAATGTAATTATAAGAGTAAAGATTGGGAGAAACCTTCCCCGAGCTGGGCCCCCCTTCCCCCCCCCCCCCAACCCCCCCACCCATGCAATTTTTGGGAAAGGGCCCGTGGAAAAATTTTCCTTTGCTCCCCGTTATAGAGAATGCACTGGTTTTAAAATTTAATTAATCTTAGTAAAAAAAAAGCAGATTCTCCTTTGCCACTGCAAACCATGAGGGTAAATTTAACCCCCTTTAAGGACCCAGCCTTTTTTGCCTTCCTGACCCAAACCCTATTTTTTGAAAACGTGTCCATTTTTTCGAGAAAAAAAATTTTTTACACTTTTCCTTTTCCATGGAATTTAGAGATTGTTTTCTCGTGACACATTTTGCCCTTTTGTTAAGGGAAGGAAATTTTTATCCATACCCCCAATTCCCTTTTGCGGTTTTTGTGAAAAAAAACCCCCAATTTTTAAATGAAAAATTTTGGAAAAAATTTTCATTTTTGAAAGTTTTAAAAATTTCTGCGTGCAAACAGATAATTTTTTCACCCAAAATAGTTTAAAAACTTTGCATCTACCATAAGTCCCCCTTAGGGTGGCATCATTTTTTAAAAGTCTTTTTTTTTTTTTTTACGACATTTTGAGGGGTTTTTGAAAATTTTGTAGTAATTTCCCCACAATTTTTAGAAAAATTTTTAATTTTACATTTTTTTTTGGGAAACCCCCTGGGGCCTTTCCCCCAAAAAAAAAATTTTTTCTGACGTTTTTTGGTTTTTCCCCTTTGAACCTTGCAAAAAGGGTTTAAAACCCCCTTTTTAAATAAAAGTACAAAGGGAAATGCAAAATTAATTTTAAATTCCCCCCGGTCCCGCCGTTTTTGAGAAAATCCCATAAAGTTGGGCCCCAGTGCAAATATTTGGCTCAACCATAACCCCAGAATAGGAGGAAACACCTACCGGACTTGGGTTTTTTTTTAATACATTTTATTTAGGCCCCTTTTTTAGGTTTGGGGACACCCAAGGGCTAAAACTTAATAAAACAACCCCTAAATAGACCCCATATTTTGGGAAAATAAAAAACCCCTTAATGGAAAAAACCAGGGGGCCCTTGGGGTATAAGACCCCCACAGGTGATTTTACAAATTTTTTTTTTTGCATAAGGCTGTGAAAAATAAAAAAAAAAAATTTTTTTCCCAAAAATCCTGAAATTTTAGCTTAAAATTTTTCACATATACAAGGAATCCGGAAAAAAAAACCGTAAAACTTTGTTTTAAAAGGGAATTTCTTTCCCAAATTCGGCAATACCCCACATGTGGGTGTAAAAATGCTGTTTGGGGGGCATGGCAGGGGGGGTATAAGGGGGGGAAACACATTTGGCTTTGGAAAAAAAGAATTTTGGGGGGTGCCATGTCGGGATATTGCAAAGCCCCCCAAAATAGCAAACAGGCGAAACAATTTCCCGAAGTCGCCCCCTTTTGGAATTTTTAAAACCCCCTCCCGGGGTTTTCCCTCTAGGGGTTTTTCTGTGCATTTTGGATGCAAGGGGGGGTTCCCCTATTTTTTTTTTGCATTTGGGGAATGAAAAAGGGGGGGGAAAAAAGCAGTTCAGTCATTGTTTTTTTGAGTTTTTAATTTTTTCAGCATTTGCCGTGCAGTGAAATGGGTGTGAAAACTTTACTAAAGGGGGTCTACACTTTCAAAAAGAAATAAAATTTTTAATATAGTTTTTTTTGTTTTAAATTTCTTTTTCACAGAAAAAAAAGCGTCTATAAAAAAATTTCGTTTTTAAGTTTTCCCCAACTGACAGCCATAACTTTTTTTATTTTGCTGTGGCAAAAGCTGTGTATGGCTTGTTTTTTGCGGAATTTAGTTGAAGTTTTTAAATTTGGGACCATTATTGTTTGGGGGCAAAATGAAAGCTATTTTACTTTTTTTTAAGGTTTTTTTTTGGGATGTTTTTGAACAAAATAAAAGCCTTGGGGAGTTGTTTTTTTAAATTTTTTTTTTTTTTTATAAGGGGGTCACGTAACGGGAAAATTTTGACATGGTAAACTTTTCTCTCCGGTTTAATAAAAATTTCCCCGATACCCCAAATTTTATATTTTTTTATGTTTTTTTCGCTTTTATAAATAAAAAAAAAACACCTTTTTTTTTTTTCAAAACAAGGGAAAAAACGTTTTTTCATCACCCCTAGTTTGAAGCCTAACTTTTTTAAATTTTTTTGGGGCTTGGAGCTTTGTAGGGACTTTTTTTTTGCGAAGGAGTTTTAAAGTTTTTAAAATTTGTATCATTTTTGGGGGGACAAGGCTTTTTGATTGGTTTTTAAATTTCCCTTTTTTTGAGGCCAGGGTGAAAAAAAATAACCCGAATCCTAGTAGTGTTTTTTAAATTTTTTTTTAACAGGCTCACCGGGGGAAACCTTTAATAAAAATTAGCTTTACCTTTGGGTTTGCTACGATTATTTGGGGATACCCCCATTTATAAAAGTTTTTTTATGTTGGGAAACACTTTAAAAAAAAAAGAAAGTTTTTTAGGGGTGTAAAAAAATATTTTTCATCCTATCTTTTTAGAAACTAAAATTTTTTTAATTTTTTCCGATACAGAAACCCCGTATAAAGGACTTTTTTTTTTTTTGCGGGAAGAACCCGACAATTTTTAAATTTGGGACAACTTTGGAGTTTATAAATTTTTTTATCGGGTTTTTATTCCCCCTTTAAGGCAGCGGGGGGAACAATAATCTTTAAAAATGGGGATTGTTTTTTTTTTTTTTTTTTTTTAAAGGCCCTTCAACCCCCTACGGAATAAAAAAACATGACGATTTTAAAGGGCAGGGCGTTACCACCGGGGCGAACCAAAAAATGGGTACTTTATTTATTTTTGGAAACTTTTTTGGGGCGATTGGGGTTTTTAAATGGAAAAAGGGGGGGGTTTTAAAGATTTTTATTTTATTTTTTGGTTTGGGGGGGGGGGGGGTTTATTTTGTTTTTCCTTTTTTTTAAATTTTTTTTTCCATTTTTTTCACTTTTTATTTATTTTCCCCCATAGGGTTTTAAATTTAAGATCTTTGTTCTTAATTAAATTTGGGGAAAACCCAGTGCATAGCTTTGTTTTTGACTGGTTTCCTTTGACAACTTCAGTCAGGGATGGGCCTTCCCAAACGGGGTCCGGGGCCCGGGCTTCGTGACTTCACAGAAAAAACCCGGAAGGCTTTCTCAGCCTTCCTTGGTTACTGTCAGAGGGCGGGAAAGCTGCACGGTCGCCCGATCCGTGCGTTTCCCCTGGGCCGACAAATGCAGGCCCCTCCTCCCCCCTTTTTCCCCGTCCCCTTAGTTATTGCGACCCGATCGTGCGAAAATTAAAGGGGGGTTAAAACCGGCCCCCCCCCCGGAGACCCGGGGTGGGGGCAGTTTTCCCTGTGGGTGTCAGTGTAAAAAATCCCCCCCCGGGACACCCCCCCCCCCCCCCCGGCGAATTTCTGTTTTTAAAATTTTCCGCGTTCCCCCCGGACTTTATCCAAAACGCCCCCAGGTGCGTTACCCCCCAAAACCCCCCTGGACGTAGGGAAAACCCCCAAGGTCTTTAAAGGGGTTTAAAATTTTAAAGCTCCCTCCCAAGAAAATCCCCCCTGACTAGATAAGAGGAACAAAAAAAAGGGGAAATTAACTTGGAAAATGTTCCCCTCTGTGTTTGTAAAAAACCCAAGGGTTTGCTCAGCCACAGAAAATGACCCTCGGGAATGTGCAGGGGGGGTTGGTGCTATGACATACAGAGGGGAAATTTTTTTTTTGTTTTTTTTTAACCTAAAAAACACACCCCCTCTTTTAAAGGTTAAAAAGGGCCCCTTTTTCAGCCTGCTAGCTGGGGAAAAACCCTTTTTGGGGAAAAACCCCCTTTAAAGTTTTTTGGTGGGACATTTTTCCCAAAGCACAAGATACAAACCCCAGGTTTTCAAATTGTTTTTTTTTTCCTACCCGGGCTGCAAGGGTATTCACTTATTGGCACCTTTTATATAAGCTCCATATACAATAGCTGTGGAAGTGGCCCCCCTGCTGGGTTTCCCTAAGGGAAATGTTAACACAGTTTTTTTTTGACACAAATTTTGCGCCCAATAGCCCCAAAAAAACGTCAGTTTTTTTAGTACCCCTCTCGTTTTCGTTTGGAAATTTTAAAAATTTGGCGTGTCAATGCTTTTATTTTTTGCTCAAGTTTTTTTTTCGGTGCGCACTGTCCATGCCTGAAAAGAATTGACTTTTCAAATGTTTAGGGGTACAAGTATTAACTTATGCGAGGCAGAAATCTGCCCCGGGCAGTCCAGGTCATTTCCTCATTGAAATTTTGCGCTGTGAAATGGGGAATTAACACGTTTGTGCCGAACCTTAACCTGTGTGAAAAATAACTTTTTGGAGCAAAATGTCCCCCAGGGAACCCCAAACCCTTTGGGTTGTCAGGGGCTCTTTTAAAAGGTTTAGTAAAGGGGTTGTCCGAGATTCTAACAAACCCCTGTAGAGGTGAGCCAAAGGTTTTTAAATTTTTGATTTGGAACCCCCCCATCTTTAAAAAGGCAACCTTTAAAAATGGATTTTTAACCCCCGTTCCAAAATCAATGGACAGTGGGTCTATTTAAAAGGCTCCTGGGAAATGGAAAGAGGAAATTTTGCAAGGGGCCCCCTGGGTTTGGGTGTAGTAGTCATCAGTTTTACATCCCACCCCCTGAAGGTGCTTTCCCCAAAACGGAGCTTTTTTTGGGAGGTTTTTTGGGATTTTGTTTTTGTGCTGAAAAGGGGGCCCAGGGTTTAAAGCGTACATTTTTAGCAAAAAATGCTCTGTGTGAAAGCATCCCGAAAGGTTTTTCAATTGAATGGGGTTTTAAAAAACCAGATGTTGTTCCCACTTTTAACTGGTTCAGGGTTTGCCCCCTTTTAAATCAGTGCGGAGTAAAACCCCTTGGTTGATAAAGGGGAGAAAACGGTAGTGGATTGGTTTCATGGGGAAAACCCCCGGACAGCAGGGCCTATACAGCCAGCTCATGTGGGGAGCCCCCTCTTGCCTTAAAATCAGTGAATTTGTTTTTAAAAAAAAAGTACTGTTTCTTTTTAAATACTTAAGTAGCATTTAAAAAGTAATGGCAAATCCCGGTGGGAAAAAGAGCCCTTACGCGATTGGTTTTCTAGGGAAAGGTAGTCCCCCAGCCCAAAAACCCAAAAGCGCTTTCGTGCACCCTATACGGCACCATTGCAATACCACGAGGAGACAGCCAGCTCTGCTGTGCGGAGTGTGTTACATAGGATGAAGATAATCTCCATTACCAAAGCCTTGTACTGTAATCTCCAGCAAACCTAGCAGATCTCATTGTAATGAGCAGTGGATCAGGTGAACGCCTGGTAGACATGGATGTCCTGGGCAATGGCGCGGAGCAGCTCTTATCATCTTGGCGTAGGAGGGCGTGGGGCACGTGACCTCGTGGTCATCTGGAGCTGCGACGTTCACTCATCAGAACCTTAGGTTTCTTGCTCTTGCCATAGATGCTGTGATGAGGCGGCTACAGACAGGGCTCTGTCACATTTCTAGAGACTCCCTCTAATGACTTAAAAATAAATCCACTGATAATCTCACAGGAAAACATCAAATATTCCATCATTTTTATTGATTGATCTAAAACTGAAATAAAGCAAAATTTACAAAACAGATCAAATGAAGAAAACCTATAAACCTCAGACGGGCTGCTCGTCTTCCAGCACGGCCCATCCTAATGAAATAATGGCGTTTTTGGGGGTTTGGGGTGTTTTCACGGTGCTTTTTAATTGTTTTTGTGGAAAAAGGCACAGCAATTAATGTTTAAATTGCTGCAAAAAATCGCGGCAAAAAATAATGGGAAAAATCCGGTTTCCGTAAAACCGCGTTTTTCCCTGATTTTTGTGCGAAATGTAAAGCATTTTTGCGTCCCCTTTCTCCAAAAAAAGTAAAAAACGCAAAAAAAACGCACCTTTTGGGAAAAAGCCCCCAAGGCCAAAAGGTTTGGATAGTAAAGTAATGTTTTCCCAAAACCCCAATCCTGCGGGTGAAAAGTCAAAAAAAAAAACCAACAAATTAATTTTTTTCCCTGGACTAACAAATATTAACATAAACCCCAAAAAAACACACAGGAGAAAAATCACTAAAAATATTAAAAATCATTTTTTGTTTAAAAAGACTAAAAATACAAAAAAAATACTAAAAAAAAAGGTGAGGATACATGTCAAAGGGGGGGGTTAAAATGAAAACCATCAAAATGTTTACAAAAAATAATATAAAACATATCAGATTGATCTATGAACTAAATGGTGTCAGAAACAAAAAAAAACTTTATTTAACAAGGCGAAGAAAAAGAAAAGTACAAATAAAGGCATTTCCTTTAGGCAAATATGGGGCAAGTTTTATACTCCCTTTGCCTTATTAACAAAAAAAATAAAAAAAATTTTTTGTTTCTGAAATGATGTATAAATTGATATTATGTTGTATATCATTTTTTGTGATACTTTTTTGATGGATTAATCATCTAACCCCCCCTTTGTGATTTTCCTCGCCTTTTTTTTATGTCGATTTTTTAACCTTTTTTGGGTGTTTTTTAAGTAAATAATCAATAAAAGTTATTTCATATTTTGTATTTATTATTTTATCTGTTTTGATATCCTCGTGATTATATTTGTTTTTTTTTTGGGGTTTGCCACGACTCATTTCTACCCCCCTTTCAGCTCTGTGGCCCCGAAGGGGGCTTGGGGGATTTGTTAAATTGATATCAGTAAACCGCAGGATGACATCACCAGCCTTTTCCCTTCAGTAGTCAAGGAGGTCTGTTTAGATTTATTGTGGGTAGGTACAGTGTGTTTGAGATAAAGTTTTTCCCTTACGCACAAGGGGCCCTAGTTTTAAAAACCCTGGGGAAAAAAACCTGTTTTTTATTTCCCCTTTAGCAATGCAAAGACTGAAAGGGTTTTTTTTTTTAATTTTTTTATTTGCACTGTTTTACAAATTCTAAGAAGCACAGAGAAAAGGGAGTGAATGACCACCTGGGTTTGAAACTCAGTAGTGTGAGGGGGAGAGGGTGTCTGGGTGTGCACCCGGATGAGAAGCTCTAGCTCTGGTCGTATCCCCCGGAAGAGCATAAAAAGTCCTAACGGAGGTGTTAAAAAACGGTGCGAATTTTTAATAAAAGAATTTGGGGGGAAAATGTTTATTTTATTTGCAAGCTTCTCACGTAAATTTTACTTGTGGCAAAACCCCTTTAATATTTGGTTAATCCAGGAATTATTTGTTGTTTGTTTTTTTTGTGACAGATCACACAACAGGAGTCTGGATTTAGAGAAAACATTATCCACCTAGTATCACGACCTGTCTCATCCTAAAGCCCAATAAGCGCCTGATGTATTTCATTAGGATGGGCCGTGCTGGAAGACTAGCAGCCCGTCTGAGGTTTATAGGTTTTCTTCATTTGATCTGTTTTTTAAATTGTTTTTTTTTTTAGTTTTTGCAGTCATCCAAATCTTTGGGAAGCAGAAAGCTTATAGTGGCTCTCTCATCGGCATCTGCTGTCCTATGTAAGGACAGCATAAAAATCCCATTTGGCCAATGGGAGTGATCAGAGAGTACACCTGACAATTGGGGCACAGGTACAGTCATAGCCAAAAGTTTTGAGAATGACACAAATATTATATTTTCACATGATCTGTTGCCCTCTGGTTTTTATGTGTGTGTCAGATGTTTTTATCACATACAGAAATACAAGTGCAATCATATTGTGATTAACAAAAGCTTTTATTGACAGTTAGAATGAGTTAATGCAGCAAGTCAATATTTGCAGTGTTGACCCTTCTTCTTCAGGACCAATGCAATACTCCCTCGCATGCACACAATCAACGTCTGGACCAAATCCTGACTGATAGCAGTCCAATCTTGCACAATCACTGCTTGCATTTTGTCACAATTTGTTGGTTTTTGTTTGTCCACCCGTCTCTTGATGATGGACCACAAGTTCTCAATGGGATTAATCTCTGTTTTGTTCCCTGAGCCATTTAGTTATCACCTTTGCTTTATGGCAAGGTGCTCCATCATGCTGGAAAAGGCATTGTTGATCACCAAACTGCTCTTGGACGGTTGGGAGAAGTTGCTCTGGAGGACATTCTGGTACCATTCTTTATTCATGGATGTGTTTTTTAGGCAAGACTGTTAGAGAGCCGATTCCCTTGGCTGAGAAGCAACCCACACATGAATGGTTTCTGGATGCTTTACAGTTGGCATGAGACAAGACTGGTGGTATCGCTCACCTTGTCTTCTCCGAACAAGCTTTTTTTACAGATGTTCCAAACATTCGGAAAGGGGATTCATCTGAGAAAATGACTTTACCCAGTCCTCAGCAGTCCACTCCCTGTACCTTTGGCAGAACGTCAGTCTGTCTCTGATGTTTTTTCTGGAGAGAAGTGGCTTCTTTGCTGCCCTCCTTGACACCAGGCCTTGCTCCATGAGTCTCTGCCTCACAGTGCATGCAGATGCACTCACACCTGCCTGCTGCCATTCCTGAGAAAGCTTGCACTGCTGGTAGCCCGATTCGAAGCTGAAACACTTTTAGAGACGGTCCTGGCGCTTGTCGGTCTTTCTTGGGCGCCCTGGAGCCTTTTTGGCAACAATGGAACCTCTCTCCTTGAAATCCTTGATGATGCGATAGATTGTTGACTGTGGTGCAATCTTTCTAGCTGCGATACTCTTCCCTGTTAGGCCAGTTTTGTGCAGTGCAATGACTGCACGTGTTTCTTTAGAGATAACCATGGTTAACAGAAGAGAAACAATGATGCCAAGCACCAGCCTCCTTTTAAAGTGTCCAGTGGTGTGATTCTTACTTAATCATGACAGATTGATCTCCAGCCCTGTCCTCATCAACACCCACACCTGTGTTAATGGAGCAATCACTGAAATGATGTTAGCTGGTCCTTTTAAGGCAGGCCTGCAATGAAGTGGAAATGTGTTTCGGGGGAAAAAGTTCATTTTCTAGGCAACTATTGACTTTGCAATGAATTGCTGTTAAGCTGATCACTCTTTATAACATTCTGGAGTATATGCAAATTGCCATTATAAAACCTGATACAGTAGACTTTGTAAAAATTAACATTTGTATCATTCTCAAAACTTTTGGCCATGACTGTAGTATTGCTTTAAAAATTAGACAGTGTAAGAGAAGGCAGGCAGTCTAAAGTGCACCAGATTTATTACAGTAGCTCATGCGTTTGCTGCATCTTTACCTCTTCACCACTTCTTTACGCCAGCTATTAGTTTCTGTACTTTGCACCAAAATCCTGTGCTAGATGTTTGGTACAATTGTGGTACAGAATGTAACATAATGGCCACTTTTCTTGCTAAGCTACATCTACTTTCCAGCTTGAAGAAAAAATAAAAGGAAACCTTGGCAGATGCAGCTATTCTTTTTGCCACGTTCCACTCACAAATCTGCCTAATACTTTTAAGGAGATAATGTGCCACTTATGCAGCCCAGTTTATGCCA
Organism: Phyllomedusa bahiana; assembly: GCA_025379985.1. Classification (NCBI taxonomy): domain Eukaryota; kingdom Metazoa; phylum Chordata; class Amphibia; order Anura; family Hylidae; genus Phyllomedusa; species Phyllomedusa bahiana. The sequence continues at coordinate 123,491 of JAODAL010005276.1, forward strand.
CAATTCCTGCACTCTTACATTAGTAATTATTGGCCATCAGTCACTGCTAGGGGAAATGGGAGCAGCGCTCCCCTAAGGAATACAGCGGACTCATACCTATGTGCCTAGTGTATCCTCTAAATAGGTCCTATTAGCTTAAATGGCACAAACAGAGCTGGCCGCCCTTACCTACAGCCGCATAACGACAAATCTGCTTTAATCAATGTAACGGTAAATTTTAGTAACTTTCTAAGCATGTAGTGTGTGAGCATTTCATTGACTATTTTGTTAATTTAGGGCATCTGTCAGTTGGGACCTCCATTAAAGGGGTTGTCTCACTACAAGGATTGCTTTTTACGTTAAAGATCTTGCAAAAACAAGTTACTTTACAATATGTATCCATTAACTGTTTCCTACCTGTTCCAAGATATCCCCTCTTGAATGGCCTGCATCAGCTCCTCAGGTCGCTATAGCAACAGACCTTTTCAATCTCTCTTGACAGGCTGCCCGCGCTGGTCGCTATAGCTACAGGACTGTTGTCCTCAGTAACTTGTCACTGCAGGACAGTAGTAGCAAGTAAACACACCCCCGAATTCAAAAATGAAACCAAGGAAACAGTACTGAGGTAAGATGAATTGATGTAGTGAGACAACCCCTTTAAATAGTTAGAGTAGACAGTAGCTACAAAAAGAGTCTATGTCTGGATGAACTAGCTTGCTCATGTATTACATTAGTTGTGATGAACAGCATGTAATACTTTGTTTCCCCTGCGGAGGAACTGCAGGTGAAAAGAACACTTGATGTCGAGTTTGATGGTTGTAGTTCCAGTAGGGAGACACCCTTTAAAGAGGTATTCCCACCTCAAATAAAGATTGCTGTTCTAAATTTGCTTCCTTTAAAAGTCAGAGCAGTTCTTATCTCCCGCTTGTTTACAGGTTTCCTAGGTTGTCTCCCATCTCTCTCTGCTCTAACAGCCCTGGCCAGGTTGGTGACCACACAGGAGCTAGTTTATCTTTCTTACTTACATACTTTAAAGGGGTTTTGCCACAATGTAATGTCGACGTAGGATCCTCCAAAATGGGTATTTAATCACTTTTCTAAATATGTGATTACAAAAAGTGAAGCTTCTTAGAGCTACAACATTCCTTACATGCCCTTAGTTACTTAAAAGTTTACATTAGACATGACCAACAGCTGAGAGGAGCTGATCTGGCCCCGCTTGCCTTGTCTGCACTTCTTATCTGATGACAGGGAACATGAAGGAGCTGCCAAGGGGCTGTGGAGAAAGATGTTGTGTCTTTTGTATAGAGAATCAACTGGTTCTAATGTTTTATTTGAGTAAGCATTGCACAATGCTCCCTGCTTCCTCATTACTGCTCAGACCCCCTCCCTCTCCCCTGTGAGGCTGTTGTGCTTTTTTTTATACTCTCTCCTGATCAGATTAATAGGTAATGAACTCACTTCGTGGCAAAACCCCTTTAACCTTTTATAACTCTGTAGCCTTCTGTCCTGCTGTTAAAATCCCTACATTACCAATATCCCTCGAACAAGCTCAGGTAGAAATAGCAGAACTAAAATGTCTGTCACTGCTGTAGAACCACCCACAACCGGAAGAGGAGGTGGGAGCCTGTAGCTGGCTGTGAAGAGCAGGCCAGATGGGATGCTTTTTTCAAGACATATTTTTAGGAAAATGTTATTTGGAGAGTGGAACCCCTTTGATGCAGCCATAGAGATAGGTTTGGTTATATTTGGGAAAACCTTTAAAATATCAGACATTCTTGTAAAAACGAAATCATTGAATTGCAATTGAGGGATAATAACTGTCCTCAGGAAAGTTATATTGAGAGAGAAATTTTCTGAGACGATGAGGATTTAAGGATATTTAAGGATATAAAAAGTGACAAAAGAGGAGTTTTTGGCTCTTTTCCTGGGACCCGCAGCTTTCTTAACGCTTCTTTCAGTCGTTCTGCCCCCGACCCGGCCGACTGTTCATCGGGTATATACAGATTTATCTAGGTTTTCACATAAATAGCAGTGTTTTTGCAATGTGTACATGGTGGGCAGATGGCGGGCACCAGCAGGAAGTGCAGGGCGCTGCCTACATGTTCATGCTTCCCTGCTCTCCTTACTCAGGGCAATGCACTGCCAGCGTCTTGGAGAGGGAATACTGTGAGCAGCGTCTTGCATCAATATGTTTTGCAGATTTTTCAGAGGAATAATAATATTACACATAAGAGCGGATTATATTTTTTACAACACAGGCCTGGGTGTTTTTGGAAGGGATCCTGAATCACTGATGTAGGACTCCGTTTTCTGGTGAGTGCCCTCACAGATTTGTAAAAGGCGCCAGAGCCATCTGGTGACTGTGCTGTGGAGACCAATATAGTCTGCTGCTGATGTCATGCCACCAATACTGGGGGTGTAGAAAATGCAGGACATTCCTAAAGGAGTTTTCTCACCACAGTGATTAGCTTTTACCATGTAAGAAAAGGTAAATGAAGACTATTACTAAATACATTGTTGTTTTGATTTTGCTTTGTTTAGGAGATAGAGGAGATTTTATCTACTGCTTGTGTACACAAGTTTCTCTTGTTTACCAACCTCCTGTATCTGCTCTCTCCTTTCTCATTGCTCCCAGCTCCTCTCTGACCATGGCGAGCCACCCCTTGCTGAGTTTTATCTCTAGCACAGGAGCTTGTTTACTTAAAGGGGTTGTCTCACTACATCGATTCATCTTACCTCAGTTTCATTTTTGAATTCAGGGGAGTGTTTACTGGCTTCTACTGGCCTGCAGTGACGAGCTGCTGAGGACACCAGGTCTGTAGCTATAGTGACTGGCGGCTGGCAGCCTATCATGGGAGATTGAACAGGTCTGTAGCTATAGCAACCAGTGCCGGCAGCCTATCATGAGAGATTGAACAGGTCTGTAGCTATAGCGACCTGAGGAGCTGATGCAGCCCATACAAGAAGGAATATCTAGGAATAGGTAGGACTCTGTTAATGGACATATATTGCAAATTGACTTGTTTTTGCAAGATCTTTAACATAGAAAGCGATCCTGGTAGTGAGGCAACCCCTTTAATGAGAGGTTTTAACCCTTAGAGATCTGTAGTCTTGCGCACTACAGATTTTTAACCTTTTGCACTCATATCACTGTAACTGGAATAGCTAGAAATAGAAGAGATGATATACCAATCACTGCTATAGAACCACCAACAACCTGACTAGGCAGTGTGAGTCTGAAGCTGGCTGTGGCTCTGGTGAGAACACACCTTTAAGATATGTTAATCTGTGGGTTCACTTAAAAATGATATTAATACTCTCTTTGTTTAAAACTAGACTGGCTATATAGTATGTCCAACCTCAATTTGGCCCTATGGTTCTCACACTGATCAGCAAAGCTTTTTGTCTAGAAATATATCGATTGTTTGATGTCTCATAGTAAAAGGTGGTTAAACTCCTAAATGCCCCGGACTGGTGTGAACCAGGCCACCCCCAGAGTAAGTTCTGTTTCCTCACTAAATCCTGTGTCCAGTCCGACTCGAATGGGCCGTCTGCACTGTAGTTCATACTTGGAAATCCATGGTACAGGAGAGAGAGAGAATGGACATGTCCATTCTGGGAAGCGGATGCTCCTCGGACTCTACTTCGGCAGGCGTGATGCGGACTGGCCTCAAATCAGAGGTGAAAGACGCCTCTAAAAAGTAAAACCTTCCTGGCAGAAATCCAAGCTATTGCCTCGAATTTCTGCCAAGGATTCCATGCTGAATTTTTCTTTTAGGTAGAGCCCTTAGGCCCTGTCTCCACAGCGCTGGTTTTTGGTGGGATTTTTAAGCTGATTCAGTATTTAGAATCAGCAAAAATCTGACTGTAACCAGTGCCCCATAGACTGCAATAGAAAATCCGTGCTGTAGTCTATAGAGCACGAATTTTCCATTGTTGGATTTCTAAATCGCCTGCATTCTGCTGGAATATAGAACATATTTTATCTTCCTGTGGATTCTAGTGCACGTCTATGTGCTGGGCCAGCCGAAAACTGACCCGATTTCCAATAGCATTTGAACATTGCTGTGTAGACATAACCTTACAGTTGCCAAGCCAAGGGGGGAGTAGACTGGTGGCTCATATAGAGCTGTATATCACAGAGCTCTACTTCTCTTCCTTCTCTCATCATATCCTGCACTCCAATAGAGCAGCATAAACCAGCTGATTTTCACATTGACTTTATGGCCACATGGCAGTTTTCAAGCTTTGTATGTGAAAAGTGGTGCTCTGACCCCTATATTACAAAATCAATTGCTAAACTATAGCAATTACTAAATCAGCTGGCCCAGGTCGTGGGACCTAAAGATGATGTGTAGAGTTAAGGGCACCTGTCTTGAGCTCTTTGTGCCTGGACCATGGGCCGCATAAAATCAGGACAGGCTCCCTCATCTCAACCAGCTACAATATAATCCAAAATGCTCTCGTGTTTCAGAGAAATCATAGTTTAAATGCGACGCCTGAATGGGCAGACAACACATCTAGATAGGTCCCTGATGGCTTCTCGCCACCCCCGCTCGAGCTGATTGACAGATCACCAATAATATTACCAGTTCTGATTGCTAGGTTCTGGAGATCAAACGTTGATCCACAGATTATATCACTATATTTGGCGTCGAGAAGGAATTTTCCCTCTTATATGGGGCAATCGGCATCTGCCTCATAGAGACTTTTGCTTTCTCTGGATCAACACTATAGGGTTATATGATGGACCTGTCTTTTTCCAACCATATCTACCGTGTAAGGCTTTATCTACACGATCCTCATGAATTCAGACTTAAAATACTCGTCTAAAACCAAATGTAAACCATCCTCATTGACCTCAATAAAGCATACGCACGGTACTTCTTACAATGTGTACTTTATTGGTCAATTTGATTTTCAAAGTAAAAAAAAAACAAAACTTGGAACATGTGGAAAAACGCATCAGAAAACATTTGTATGTCGTTTTGGATGCGGATTCGTGACCAAAATCCCAAAGACACGAATGGGACTAATTTCTGACTGTAAGTCCATCGGAAAAAAACCACGACCAAAATCCACATAAAATACTCGTTGGAAACCACATCGTCCGACGCTGTTTTCAACAGTGGAATCTCGTAAGTAAATTTGTCTTCTCAACTCAGCCGAACTGTGGTGGGTTTAGGGTGCTTTCACACGGTGGGGTTTTGGATGCGTTTTTTGTGCAGGAAGGTACAGCAATTAATGATATACATTGTTGCACAAAAAACGCATCCAAAAACTGCACCAAAACCGCACCGTGTGAAAGCACCCTTGAACTATTAATCAGGCCCAAGGGATGGGAAGCCAACCGGACTTTTTTGTTTCTCTCCCCGCTTTCTGGCTGGTTTATAGCTCACGATTACTCTGAATTGTTGCAAAGTAAGGGTATGTTCAAACGGCTTCATTTCGGCGTACATTTCGCTGCGTATTTGCGCTTTAATACGGGCGAGATGCGCCGAAATTATGGTAATCCATAGTTCTCATACAGAACTATGGATTATGCCTCGTCCCCCCCTCCGTACAATACTGTACAATATTGTACCTGCGGGAAGATAAGTGACATGTCAGTTATTTGCGGCGAATATGCGCCGCGGGTATTGCATGTCACTGGGGCCGGCGGGAGTATGCGCGTATTAGTGCGAGTTCCCGAAAGATATGATGTACTGCGGCGCGTACTATACACGCCTCAGTACATCGTGTGAACATACCCTAAGGATATGTTCACATGCCGTAATTGCAATGACAGCAATTCATACCCCCAGAGAGAGCTATGAATTACGTCCGTCTCCCCCGGCGTATTGTACGCTTGGAGAAAGAAGTGACATGTCGCTTCTTTGCGGCGCTTAAGCGCCGTGGTTAATGGACACCCCCCCCCACCCCGCGCCTTAGAATGTACTCCTAAAACACCTGGCGTACTGCAGCGGTTCCCTGTAAATGAATTAGATTAGATGGATCTGTGTTTTTGGATCTGGGTGAATGCTAATTATATCCCCTTTTTTTGCTGCCGTAAATGTTTCCTTTTAGTTTTGCAGAGAAATGTTTTCCTAATCTTCCTTTTAGATTTCCCCTCATTCCAGGGCAGCGTGCGCTGTAAATAAAGCAGTGGAATTAGCTGATGGTGTAAGTCTGGCAGCAGAGCACTAGGTTGGGAATTGAGGCGCAGAGCGGTGCGGCTGTATAGCCGAGCGTCCTTTTTATTTATCTGTAGTTACATTACCTTTGTGTTATGTGATGGGCCGCGCGTGTGCACACGAAGCATCCCGACCTGCAGCGCCGCACACTACTCTCTAGCAAACAGTCCCAGCAGGTTTTTCTACCCTACATCACTTGCCTTGTGTTGCGAGTTATTCTTAGTGTTTTATTTCCCACTGTTTGCGCGCTATTATTATTTAATCAGTTTTTACTTCTTCTTAAGTCTTCACGAGAAAAGTGCACATTAGGTGTCTCAGAGCAGTGAGGAATCCGGTGGCAAATTAATGTGACTTTGGAAACACAGCGTAAAACCCCGCCACTTGGTTGTATCGGATTGTCTTCCTGATATCCCAGTAAGATTATTATAGCGAGATTTCTAGCCCTGATGGTTTCCCCATCGTATAATACGCAGCGGGTGAAAAATAATGGACCTGTCACTTCTTCCTGGCGCTTAGTGTGAGAGGGAAAGTAAATGGGAGACGGCTGTCAGTGATATAGAAGTACGCACTGGCCAGCACATACTTCTAAAACACCCGGCGTATTGTGGCACACACAGTACGTACATGTGAATATACTCTTACAGTAAAGAATCCCCTTCTATGCTTATGTAGACACCTTCTTTCCTCTAGATGTAGAGGACGCCCCCTTGTTCTAGATACAATCCTGGGTATAAACACATCTTGGGAGAGATCTCTATTTCACAGGAGAAAGTTTTTATGCACATTTTCTTCCTTTCTGCTTTTGTTGTGCCTTTTTGATGATTATTTTCAAGTATTTTTCTCAGTACAGTGACCTTCATTGTATTTGATGCATCTCTAGGCGCATTTTCACACTGGTAATGCTCCTGCATTCCCTTTCTTTGTGCAGCACATATTGCATCAAATGCTGCGCAAAAAATGCAGAAGTGTGTCTTGCATGCTTTTTCCCACTTAATTCAATGGACCATAATGTCACATTTTTTTTGCTTATAAAAAAAAAAAAGTGAGGTTTGCGCAGCATCAAGTGCAGAAAAATAATGTTCTCCCGACCAAAATGTGCCCATAGTTCACGAATGAGAGAAGTCAGAATTAGATAGGTTCAGCTGTGTGCGAACGGAACCACGCCTGACCACCACCAGACCCTACCTGTAGGAAGTTAAAAGATGTTTGATGTGAACTCCAAAGTTGTATCTGTGGGTTTGGTATTTGTCTACTGATTATTAGGGTATGTTCACACAGCGTTTTTGGATCCAAAAATCGCATCCAAAAACGCAGCGTCAGTTGGATCCAAAACGCATCCGACACACAGGTGTGTGTTTGGATGCGTTTTGTCTGCAGCAGGATCGCACCCTAGAGATTATAAGGGTATGTTCACACGGCTTATTTTGGGGCACATTTCGCCGCGTATTTTGCAGTGTACTTCGCTAAATACGCGGGGAAATGCGCCCCATAATTACGGTAATCTATAGCTCTCATAGAGAACTATGGATTACGCCTCGTCCCCCAGTGCGACTCCCAAAGCACCAGGCGGATTGCGGCACATACTGTACGCGCCGCAATTACGCCGTGTGAACATAGCCTAATAGGGCTCCTGCTGCGTCTTTTGGCTCAAGCATTGACATGACAATTCTTGGAACGGATGCGAAAGATGCAATGAGACACGCATCAGTGATCACTCGTCTGAACGCCGATGCGTGTTTTACATTGAAAGCAATGTGAGACACACTGCACATTGCTGGATGCGTGTTTGGGTCCAATAGACGGATCCAAGTATGCATATAATAACGTATGTTCACATGGACTGAACACGCCATGTGAACATACCCTTAAACATTCATTATTCTCGGCGCGTATTCGCCGCTAGTAATTGACATGTCACTTCTCTCCCTGCTCGTCGTATTGTGCGAACGGGGAGAGGAGACGTAATCCATAGTTGGGCAATACAATACATGGAAACCTCCAAAGAAGCATTTATGCTATCCACAATATATGAAAAAACTTTGAGATTCTTAGTTCATATGTTTTTGATCAAAAAATGCTTAAGCCACCCCCGGCTTCAACGGGATCTCAAGGTGGGTGGTCCTACTCTATTCTTACCTCTCACTAGAGTCATACAGACTTCTCATTGGGTCAAAAAACCTCCATGATATAGAGAGAGAGAGAGAAAAAAAAAAAAGCACCAGCCTTGCTAGCATAGTGCACCGATATAACAGCCTGTGGAAGTGGGCGGGGTGCAAGAAACCAAAATGGAGACATTCATTCCTTCCTATATAGATTAAAAGCAATATATGCCAAATACAACGTATAGTTCTGCACAAAAAAAAACATCTCTGAAAAAACACAATGCGAACCTGGGTGCCACTGGCAGGGTTGCGGCACATATATACATACACGCACTCCAATACCAGCGGCACGCCACAGCAAAAAGGGCAATACAATACATGGAAACCTCCAAAGAAGCATTTATGCTATCCACAAAATATGAAAAAAACTTTGAGATTCTTAGTTCACATGTTTTTGATCTGGACGTACCCTAATGATGAATGAAGGGGGACACTGCCATCCAGGATTGTAACTCACCGATATTTCCAGACCTACCCTAGAAGCCACTGAAAGGACACAGTGTGGGATAGTTAGGCTACGTTCACACGGCATAATTGCGGGGCGTAATTGTTGGCACCATAGACATGCAGTATTCGTGGCATGTAAACGCCGTCAATAATTGCCGTCACTTATCTCCCAGCGCGTCGTATTGTGTGAGCGGGGAGAGGAGACGTAATCCATACTTCCATATGAGAACTGTGCATTACTGTAATGACTGGGACGTATTCCACCCTGTATTGAGCACAGTACGGCGCGAATTACGGGGCGAAATACGTCCCAATTTAAGCCGTGTGAACATGGCCTTAGTGGAGACACTCTCTTGTTGGGGCAGATCGGTTACGATTTATCCTGATTTCTCTGCTTCGTGAACAGAATGCCAGAGCTCCAGTGACGACTGCCCGTCAAGCAGAGCGATAGGAAAGTGGCAGGTTTTTTATGCCAGGAAGACTGGGTACCAGTCACTGTGGACTGTAATGGATGGTCCCGCAGCTTCTGTAACCGTACAGGAGACCAAGATAACTTGGGAACTGCTGAATACAATATTAAAAGCCTTCACAGTTCAGTTGCTATTTTGGATCTAATTGTTAATGCCAGGTCCTGTTCTGTATGTATTATCAGCAGCATCATCCTAACACCCATTTACTGGGTGCAATTTTCCTGCATTTCTTATGCAGTGTATTAGCTAATATTTATTACAAGTTATTGCATTGAATCACTTTATAAAGGCTGCGGAAGAGAAGTCACTGCTGCTACATCTAGGTTATTATTGTACTATATGATTTTACAGTGAAACATTTGCAGCATACACTAGTATTGGAGCATGGTCTGCGTCCCCCAACTCGGCACATCCAGGTTAATAAATGTAGCATACTGAATAATGGCAACTTGTCACTGGAATAATTCAGAAAAGTAGGTGCACACTTTAGTAAAGCAGTTAAACTTGGGGCAACGTGAAAGCTGTGCCCATTTTACTGGGGTTCAGGATAGCACTTGCCTTGTTGAATCGAATATAAAGGTGCATGACTAGGATGGCTAGCCTCCCAATTCACCCAAATCCAATAAAGTTTCTGGAGAAATAGTCAGCACTTCAATGTGGTGAAAGAGGTGAATTCAACATTTATTCAGTCCATGTCATAAAAGCACCATCAGAATATAGGCGTAGCAGAGGTAGCAATGTTTCAGGCTATTAAAGGGGTTATCTCACTACAAGGATTGCTTTTTATGTTAAAGATCTTGCAAAAACAAGTCACTTTGCTATATGTGTCCATTAACAGTTTCCTGCTTATTCCTAGATATCCCCTCTTGTATGGACTGCATCAGCTCCTCAGGTTGCTATGGCTACAGACTTGTTTGATCTCTCCTGATAGGCTGCCAGCACTGGTTGCTAAAGCTACAGACCTGGTGTCCTCAGCAGCTCGTCATTGCAGTACAGTAAAAGCAGTAAACACGCCCCTGAATTAAAATATGCAACCGACAAAACAGGACTGAGGTCTGATGAATCGATGTAGTGAGACAACCCCTTTAAGCTCTTCTTCAACCTGTGGACAGTGTAGTATCACAAGATGTAGGGCTAGGTTCCTCAGAAGTGGTTACCAAATATTACCGGAGATAGAGGTGCTGCTGGAAGTGGTGCACTCAGGTGCTGGCTATTTCTGTGGAACTCTGTATGCCCACTTTGCTAATGTCATTGTTGATGTACTGTATGTCTTAGGGTGCTTTCACACGGTGCGTTTTTGATGCATTTTTTTGTGCAGCAGTGTACAGCATTAATTGCTGTGCCTTCCTGCATAAAAAACACGCCAAAAAAGGCGTCAAAAACGCACCGTGTGAAAGCACCCTAAGGCTGGGTTCCTAAGTTGTGGCCATGTCCATTATGGTTGTAGCTGTGAAACATGGTAAATCATTTGCGGTTATACCACTTGGGTCAGGACCACATTGACCTCTATCGCCCCATAGTTGCAACGTATGAACCCAAGTTTAAAGTGGTTGTCCTGCAAGATTTTCCCTGTGGGACTTCAGCTTCTCTAAGGGTGAATTCACACAGTGTATAGCGACACATATCTGTGCACCGCTATACGCCTGCTATTGAAGGTATTCTGGGCAGTGCGTGCTTTCAAACAGCAAAAACGGCCTGGCCTCCAATATTTAACCTTTTCCGGATACATACGGGCCAAAGAATTTCCCCCCCATCACGGGGGGGGAAAAATAATAGCCCTAAAGGGTTTTCTTTTATTTTTACCATTTGGGGGAAAAATACGCCCTGTGAACACCCCCTAAGGCTGGGTTCACATGCGTTTTGGTGTCGGGACCATCCTTCCCCTAAATGGGGGCCCCCAAGTGTTCAGAGTTCAAACCGGAAATTTATCGGAAGCCACGGCCAAGGGCATGTGGGGGTTTGGTTTAATGCCCAAAAAGGCAGCGCGGTAACCCCTGCTCTTACAGGGTTCAGCTAGAGCCTGAATCCCCTTTTCACGTTGCCCTGTTTTTATCTTTAAGTTAAACGGGCTTTGGGAAAAAAGTTAACCGCCAAAGTTTATCTTTGAACCGAATTTTTTTTAACCGCCCTCCCAAAACCAACTGTTTTTCCCCATAGAAGACCTCTCTGAGGATACATTTTACCTGCAGTGGACAATCCAAAAAGTAAAATAATGGGTCAGGCCTGACCGGGGCGGGGGAGCAACCCCGGGTAGATCAGTCCTTCTACGAGTTTAAAAGGGGGTTTCCCCCCCCCCCCCCCCCCCCTGTAATGTCCATATGCCCTAATAGAGGACATGGGCAGGGTTTTTCATTATCAGACAGGGCTATTAATAAATAACATATAAGAACCAAATACTTGTATCCCCAATACAGATTTGAGCTGCGATCACCCGTCCAAGTCTCCCTGCTAGTGGTTAAAAGGGTGCAGGGGGCTGGTTTCCCAACCAGGAATTTTTTGTTTTTTTAGAAGGGGAAAAAAGGGAACAATCCGGGCACACCCTGTTTCAAATTGAAGGCACAGTGGGGATCCACAGTAAGAGGGCCGCACAGGTGTTACTGGTAGATCAATACCCAATATCCTTTGTATGTTTGGAGTATTCGTCAGATCTTTCACGATCAGATGCGTCTCTGGTAAACTATTGATTCTGAGGGCGATTGAAACTTTTTCCAAAACCGGAAATTTTCCCGGTTTGTCTTTTGGTGAGTTCATCATTGATGGTTTTGGTTTTTGGGGGAAACGGCCCCGTAATCACATCAACGGGGGGAAGCTCTAAACACTTTTGTGAATTGACCTTGGTAAAACCTAGGAAAGGCAAGTTGAGGTAGACGAAACCGTTGGGAATCTCGAGGCTCGGATTTTGATTGCCAAGTGATACGGGGGGTGGGGGGCCCTTTAATTTGGGTTCTGACAATTTCCACCCCTTCATTTCAGCTCCTTTTCCCCTCCCAGCACACGTGTGTCTCTATGTTCCCTGATTTGTAATAATTTTTTTTTTTAAATTTTCCTTTTAAATCATCGGGAACAAAAAAATGAATTTTGGGTTTTTAAATCCAGTTTGCACTTTAAAAGTGTCCTACCTTCACGACAGCTGGGATTTTTCGAAAATTGACTTCGGGGGGTTTAAAATTACTGGCTTTTTTGGGGGTTTTTTCTTTTTTTTTAAAATCCAAAATGACGTGTTTCCCTTCAGAGGGAGGGGGAAGGGTTTCCTTTTTAAAAGGGTTTTTTTTGCCACAAAGAAAATTAAATTTGGGGAAGTTTGTAAATTTAAAATAATAAACATTTTCACCCATTCATCATATTTAAAATTTTTAAAACCAAATTTTTTTTTTTGTTTGGCTTTTTTAGTAATCCATTTTTTAAACAGCTCTTTCCCGGGGGATAGGGCCCAGGGCTGAGAGCTCCTCATTTCCTGGTCAAACATCCCCCGCCTCCTCCCCGGGCAGCTACTGAGTGTTAAAAACCCCAGGGGCATTCAAACCCCTGTCCTCTGTATTCCTTAGAAAATTTAAGGTCAAACAGGCAAATAAATACAAAAAAAAAAAAACCCTCAATCAGGCTGTGCCATTTGAAAAAGAAAATAAAAATCCACATTTTGCTTCCTGCGGGGTTTTTGAACTGAGGACCCTTTTCCCCTTGGGGGCAAAAGTTTTCCCTCTAAAGGCTACAATGATCTACTTAAGTTCAACAGACCTTTCTTTGACTACAGAGGGGAAAGGGCCGGGTTTATGCCCAACCTCCCAGGGCCCCACATATATGCAATTAAAACAAATCACCCCTCCCCCCTTTCTGAGCACACCCCGTTTAAAAGAGGGATACAGGGGGTATAAAATAAAATTTGTGGAAAAACCCCCTTTAACAATCTTTTTTCCCCCTTTTAATTTTTCTCTTCCTTGGATCTAGGCTGCTTAAAAAAAAAATTTTAAATCTCCCCATTAAATTTAAATATTTTTGGGGATGAAGAGCTTCGGCCATGGCACCTTGGCGAGTTTCTGACATAAGATTATCAGATGATTCCAACAAAATCAATCTGATCCATCATCGAAAAATTTGGGTCAGCTTAAAGGGGCTTCAAACCAGGACTTTTTAAAAACTTCATCCAAAGGGAAACAAAAAAATTTGGGCAGCATAAACCCCAACCCTACTGTTTTTTTTACAGGGGAAAATCGGTAAATGTTTTTGTTTTGGCCCCCAAGGGCCAAGAAAAAAAAAAAAAAAAAAAAAAAGGTTATCCCACAGGTTGCGCAAAAAAAAATTTCCCCTGAAAACTCCAAAAGGGGGACCCACTCGGGGGGGACCTTTTTTTCACTAAAGAAACCCTTTTCCCCAAATTTTGAAAACGGGTTTTGCATGAAACAGAGTCAGACTGGATGACTGTGCTTTAAGAGGGTACTCCAGTTTTTTCTTCTTAGGTCATTAAATTTTCTTTTGGGTATAGAAATGCCAAAACTTTGCTTACCTGCAGCGCATGGGAGGATTTGTGGCTGTTTGAAAACAGTCAATATCAGGTCACTCCCCCCTCCCAAACTAAAAAGGGCCCCACCGGGGCCTTTTTTTTGCGGGCGGGAAAAATTTTTTTTTTCTAGGGCTTTTTCTATTAAAACTAATTTTGAACCCCCCAAAAGGGAATACTTTGGATTCATTTCCGGGTCACACAGCCATGCAGACATTAAGACCGCCCGGGTGGAAAAAAACTTTTAAACTGCTCCTCCATAATTATGTTTAAATTGGGAAAAAACCCGGGAATGGCCATGGGGTTGACACAAGGAAAAAGACGGCCCGCTTTGGGGGTAGTAATACTTTGGGGAAGTTCTGCTCCTCCCTACACTTCTGTTACCTGGATACCCAAGGTCAAAATGACCTGTGGGGTGGTCACCAATTGGGTAAGGGGGCCTGCTTAGGTAGTAATACAGAAAAAGTTTCTTCCCCCTACAAAACCCGTTTTCCTGGATAAACCCGGGACAATGACCTTTGTGTGGCACTTAAAGAATTCGGTGGAAAAGGGAATTTCTGGAGAATTCCCCTCCTCTAAACAACTGTTTCCCCAAAAACCCTGGGGCACAAGACCTGTTGGGGGTCCCCCAAAAAAAAAAAATAAACCTTTCTGGAGGTTTTAAAAACTGGGGAAGTTCCTCCTCCATACACTATGGGTTTCCCCGGGTCCAGGGTCACATGACCTGGTGGTGGTCCATGAAAAAAAAACCTGGCCCGGAGGGAGTAATAATGAAAAGTTTGCTCCTCCAAAAAACTACTGTTTCCTGGAACCAGGGTCCCCCATGATTTTTGTCTATACATTTACTCCATTGGGAGCCAAATTTTATGGATGTGAATATGGGCTATACCATCTTTTTTCCAGATAGGGGCTGACTGCGTGGTAAAAAAAAGAGGGTAAAGAAGCAAAATTTTTTAAAACATATATATTAAAAAAAAAGTTTTGATTCCCCCGTTATATCAGTAAAAAATGATGCCATTATAAATCTTTATAAAGTGGACAATCCCTTTAAATGCTGTTAAAGAGAATGGTAGGTCTAGACCCAAATTACATTACCACCCATGTCCCTTCTAAAAGTGACTTTAAAGGGTTTTTTCAGCACAGAAAATAGTTCCTCCATCAACTTAACAAGAGCTAGTAGCTTTCTAATATATCCTATTTTTCCCCTTTGCTTTTTTGGGCCCAGGTACCACTCCCAAAGCCCCAAACCCTTTAAAATTTTATCATCTTCTATCCGCCCCTCTTTTTCTCATAGGGCACGGGGGCCCCGAAATAGGCTGTTTTCTATTTCCTTTTCTTTTTCCAAAAACAATTTTCCAGAAATTGGGGGTTGCAAAAGCCCCCTCTTCTCAAAGGGGCCGGCCCCTTTCGGCTTTGCTAACCCCCCCTCCAAAGGGCAAGGCCATTTCAAAGGGTGTTGCTATCCCCCTCTTTTCAAAGAAAATCCAGTACTAGGCTGTTGCTATTTTTTCTCCTTTTCAAGGACCGTCCGTACTAGCTGTTTTCTAAAACCCCCCTTCTCAAAACCCGGCCAGTATTAAAGGGTGTTTTCTTTTTCCCTCTCATAGGAAAGGCCCCGTACTAGGCTTTGCAAATTTCCTTTTTCCCTAGGAAAAAACCCGGGCCCGTAAATACTTTTTCTATCCCCCTCTTCTCAATTAAGGGCCGTCCAGTATTAAGGGTGTTTGCTATTCCCCCTCTTCTCCCTAGGACCTTCCAATAAATAGCGTTGCTATCCCTCTCTTTTTCAAAGGACGGGCCAGTATTTGGCCCGTTTTTTAAATTTTCCACTCATTTGGACAACGGCCAGACTAGGGGTTGCAAACCCCCTCTTTTCATAGGGGCAAAGGCCATTTCTAGGCTGTTTTCTATTCTCTTTTAAGGGAAAACCACCCGTACTAGGCCCTTTTTTCAAATTTTCCTTTTCAAAGGAAAAGGCCATACTAAAGGGGTTTTCTATTTCCCTCAAAGAGGAAAACGGCCCCTTTTAGGGTTTGCAATTTCCCTCATAGGGGCACCCAGTACTAGGGTTTTTGCTATTCCCCTCAAAAGGGCACGGCCATTAAATAGGGTGTTTTGCAATTTCCCCTCCTAGGACACGGGGCCCGTACTAGGGCTGTTTTCTAAATTTTCCTTTTCAAAGGACAAATTCCAATCAAAGGGTTTTGGGTATCCCCCCTTTTTTTTTCCCCCCGGAAAAAACCGGCCATACTAGGGTATTTCTATTCCCCCTTCTTAAAAAGGGAAAAAGGCCAAACAAGGCTGTTGCTTTTCCTCCCTTTTCAAAGGACAAAAGGCCAGTACAAAGGCTGTTTTCAAATTCCCTTTTTCATAGGGCGGCCATTTCTAGGCTGTTGCTATTTTCCCCTCATTATGGGCAAAGGGCCCGAAATAGGCTGTTGCAAACCCCTCTTTTCATAGGAAAAAGCCATTTTCTAGCCCGTTCTATTTTCCCCTCCTAGGGCCGGCCAGTAATTATCTTTTTTAAACCCCTTTTTCTCAAAAAGGACGCGCCAGTACTAGGCTGTTTCTATTCCCCCTCTTTTTCATAGGAAAACCTCCAGTACTAGGCTGTTGCTATCCCTCTCTTCTCATAGGACACGGCCAGTACTAGGCTGTTGCCCAAAACCCCTTTTCAAAGGACAAACCCGGGCCCTTTCTAGGGTGGTTTTTCCCCGAACCCCCCTCTTTTTTTTCTCAAAGGACCTCCGTACAAGGGTGTTGCAAATTTCCCCCCTTCCCCTAGGACAGGCCCTACTAAAGGCGGGTTTCTATCCCCCTCTTCCTAGGACCGTCCCCGTACAAAACTGTTCTAATTTTCCTCTCTTCTCATAGGACACGGCCAGTACTTTTGGGTGTTGCTTAAACCCCTCAAGGACAAAGGCCAGTTCTTGGGTTTTGCTATTCCCCCCTCATAGGAAAACGGCCATACTGCTGTTGGCCCCTCTTTTAAAAGGACACGGCCAGTACTAGGCTGTTGCTATTCCTCTCCACCCAAAACTTTTTATAAAACTGGGCCCGTACTAGGCTTTTGCTACCCTCTCTTTTCATAGGGCGCTTTCCCGGGACTAGGCTTTTGCAAACCCCCTCTTCTCAAGGACAGGCCCGTAAATAGGCTTTGCTATTCCCCTTTTCCCTAGGACACGGCCAGTACAAAAGGGTTTTTGCTATTCCCTCATAGAAAAACGGCCATACTAGGCGTTGGTATCCCCTCTTCCATAGAAAAACGGCCAGTTTCTAGGGGTGTTGCTAACCCCTCCTTTCCCCTATAGGCTGTTCCCTTAAACAAAAATCTGGTTTTTTTTATCCCCTTTTCTTCCCCAAGGACAGGCCAAATACTAGGCCCTTTGCCCTTTCCCCCCCCTTCCCAATGACATTCCAGTATAGGCTGTTCTACCCTCGGCAGGGGTTTAAAATAGGTGTTTTGCATTCCAATCATAATTGGGTTTAATTTAAGGGACCGCAGGCAGGTTTTAATTTTTAAAACAGGCCATCCGTTCATTCCCTTTAGGGCCCTTTAGGGGGCGATGGACCCCCATTTTTTTAAATTAAAAAAGCATTTTTGTTTTCCCTCCAATAGGGGGAGGAAGGGGACCGGGGTTTTGGGCAGAGCCTTAGACGTATGGATCTGTGCATCCACTTTTCACATTGACCCAGCGTTCACAATTGTTTTTTCCCCCCTTTTTTTTTAAATGTGATTGTTTTTTCCCTTCCAAGACAAAAAAGTTTTCCTGCAGCAAGCCCAAAGACAATTGAAGTCCCAACGTTGTGCAATATATTGACGACTACTGCCATAGAATATTAATAGGGCGGCACATTATTGCTGCTTTATAACTTTGCTATGTGATGATATTGTGGCTTATTAGAAAAAACTGGTCAAAGGACGAATGGACCCCACTGCCCCTCTGTATCCAGTGTAATTTTTTCAAAATCCCGCACCTTTTACAGCCATTTAATTATAAAGTGGTTGAAGGGGTGTCGGGGAGAATCCCTTTCTCTGAGCTGTTGATGAGTTTATTTACATTTTTCGTATTTTTGGTTAGTTTCCTAATTTAATGATGAAAAAAAATTTCTATGTATGGTTTCAAAAACCCTGTTATTCTGCATCCCCCGGCGTTGTGTTACCGTGTCTATTAAAGCCTCATTGCCAGTTCATTTACTGCGCTGATCTCTGATTAACACACTCCAGGAAGCACCGTGGGAAAAGATACAAAACGTGCCCAGGTTCTCTAAAAAGAGGAACACTTTTCCCTTGCCGTGCCCGCCGAAGTCCCGGCGGGAAAAAGAATAAAATTTATAATAACAACGCCCCCACTTTTCCCCAAAGGTCTAAAATTTTTCCAGGTAAAACGGGGGCTTGGGTAATTCTTAAAAAATCAACTTTTTTTTTTTTTTTTTTTAAAACATATTTTTATTGTTTTCAAAAAATTAATTAAAAGGGAAGAAACACTTACATTTGCAGTGAAAACACTACAGCGCATATGACAATAGATCAAAAGTAATCGCACTGTAACTTGTCTGTTTTCGCCATTCAAGTCCAATAGTTACACGTCCTCTGAACAGTTTAAGTACTTAATGGATAAAGCCGTTTGTTTTAAAATGTCTCGAGAAAGTGGGAAAGGGTTTTACCGTAAAAACACAATGTAACAGTAATACTAGACAAAACTAAAAATTAATGTAACGGCTAAGCAACATTCATAACAAGAATAACTTTTCTGACAAAGACGTTTGCCGTCTTTTAAAAAAAAAATTCAAAAACGGTTATGCATGCCGTATTTTTCATAAAATGGCCTATTTCTATAGCCCCCCAGGCATCCCGATCACCAACTTTTATTTTTTGCATGAAAATAACCAATTTGGGCATCAAAACAAAGTTCATTCAGTGAAAAAAATGGGGGGAGATACTTATTTTGGGGGCCCTTAGCCAACCTTCACATATGCGGATTTAACACATCTCTCCTGGAACAATATGGAGGGACCTGAAAGAGAGCAACGCCAATTTCCATTGTTCGGCGGGCGGACCGTTCAAAGCCCGGTAAATGCAAAATTTCCCCTAGGGGTAGGGGAGCCCGGGCGGCGGGCCCACGCAAGGAGCGCGACGTTTTGAGGAGAGAACCTCCCCTTCCTCAATCATCTCTCCAGGAGAGATGTGTTAAAGGGGTTTTTCCAGGGCATGCCTTACCTGCTAAAGAAGCAAAATGATAAACAAAGCAATGCTGAGCTGAGAAGAGAGACACAGCCAGAGCACAGAGCTGCATAAGGGATGTGTGAAAAAGGTTCAATCAATATAATCACACTACATACTAGTGGTTCTGTATAAAAAGACAACATATTTTTTCCCGGCGCCTTGAATGAAAGCTGCTACAAGCTCCTCTCTCAGAAAAGAAGTGTGCTCTGAGCAAGCACCGGCCAGCAGTTCTTGTCAGGTCGTATTCTAGTGCAAGTTTTAGATAGTATCTAAGGGCCAGTAAGGCAGCCTGTAGCTCTCTCAGCGGCAATTTTTGTAGATCAAATAAAATTTAGAAGAAAAGTGTTTAAATACCTATTTTGGAGGATCCCCACCGGTCAACATGTACAAGCGTGGCCAAACCCCTTTATAATCCGGACATATGTGAATGGCTTGGCTAAGCCGCACCAAAAACCTAAGTATCTCTAGCATTTTGTTCATTGAATGCAACTTTGTTTTAATGCACAAATTGTGGTTATTACGATGCACAAATAAAATGTTGAGTGATTTTAAGAATTACCGTCTCGCAGATATATACGACAGACAGAGAAGAAAGCATCTCAGAACATATGTATGATGCCATGTGAGAATCTGAAGGGACAACAAGCTTTACCTATGGTGGCCCATGTATGGATGGGAAGAGGGCTGCTCTGTCTGTTCATGGATTGGAAATTTACATTTTAGGTATCGGGGCATCACTTTGGGTATCTGTGGTTGTGCCAGAGAAGACTATAGTGCACAAGTGACTACATTTACTCTAGTTTATGCTTACACAGGCAGTCCCCGGGTTTGTTTTTAAATTGAATTTGTGTGTAAGTTGGAACAGATATATTTATTAAATGCACAAAAGGTTTTTTTTCTTAGTTTTGGGTAGTGCAAGGAAGGGTTTTTACATTTGTTTTGCTGTCTGTGCCCCTATTAAGAAGATTCTCCCCTCATGTGCTGCTGTGGCATGCTGGAACTTGTCGCTCCACGGCTACTATCTACTGTGGAACATGGAACTACAAGCGCCAGCATGCCACATAAGTCTCCGTTTGTAACTAGGGGACAGATGAAAGTCGGAACGATGTAAGTCGGGGACTGCCTGTGTAGTCTTTAGTTAATGGATGCAAAAGTGCGGTCTACCCAATGGAGACTTCAATGGATCTGCAAAACGTATTGTGAATGGAGCCTTATTTAGGGAGTCCTGATCTGGTTAACCCTTACTATGATGTCCATATGCCTCAAAAGGGCGGGTACCTGATTAACTTTTGGCTTCAGCCGTCATTCCTGCAGTGAAATAACACTTCATGTAACTTTGGTGTCTGATGCCGTAAGAGGGCTTCTGTAACATCCGTCTATGTTCTTCTCTCCATTTCCTCTTTTACTTGTACTGGGCTCTTGAGTGTTGTTGGTGTCAAATAAATTGCTCTTGCATATTACTACAGTTTGTGAGAGCTATGGATTCTGTGTGCATATATAGAGGATATATGTAATGGAGATGGCCGTCTTGAGTGATGGTTGTCAAGTTAAAATGATTTCTTGTTGATTTGGCAGTCATGTGTCTCTGACTTTATCCATGGTCTTAGTGATGTTCGTGTGAGTTGAGATCCATACAGAAGTACTGTTCTGCTGAAAGGGGGCGGTTCATGTCATAATGGAGGTAAAGGCCTTGTCCGCATGCTTTCATTCACATTACAGAGAGGTAGAGATTGACGCGAGCTCGAGCAGATAATGATGACACGAGTCAGAAGATTAACTGTGTGCTCTGTTATTTTACAGCTGTGTTGGTGTGGAGGAAGATGAAGCTCCTGACATCGATATCTACCACTGTCCGAATTGTGAAAAGACCCACGGGAAGTCTACATGTGAGTACTCATCACCACAAGTTTTAAACTTCAAAAGGGAAAATACAAAGTTTTTTAAATTTTTAAAAGTCATTTAAATGAACCAAAGGGGCATGTCACAGGTGCACGGTACCCCCCTAGGGTTCTTTCCTCATCTCCCCCATCCCATATATGAAGAGGGGACCAATCACTGCTACTTCTCCATTAATGGTCAGCACTGGTCCATTCTGAGGAGGTTGAATACTTCAAACTATTGCAAAGCTCACTCTTACCCTTTGTATATGGTTCACGGAGCCGGTTGAAATCCGCTCCTTGCACGGATAGCCGTCTGCTTAAAACGAACTTTATACTTGTTACTTCCACAGACAGGAAACTTAATATACAGCAAGGTTTAAAAAAAAAAAAAAAAAAAAAAAAAAAAAAAGTCCTTTTTTCCATACTTGTTACAAACAGAGAGTAGAAGGAGGTGAAATTATGTTAACGTTTTGATTTACTGAGTCCTTGTTCACAGCTAATGACTTTGTGCAAGACACATTTAAAAACATACTAAAACCAATCGCCATCCTTAAAGGGGTTTTATCATTTCATTAAATGGTCTTCAGAATAAAGGGACAGTGAAAAAAAAGCAACTTTGCAATTTGGTTCATAGAAATCTGTCTTGTATTTACGTATTCCTTTTCTTGTGTTTTTTTTTTACCCTGTATCCAGCCCGGTCGAAACCCCCGATCCCTCCTCCCTTTTTATTTCATAGCTGAGAGCTCATTTACATTATGTACAGCCCCCGGCTATTCATGGAGCTGGTCTCCACTCAGGTAAGGGACCCTCAATTTTCACTTTTTACAGGCAGAAGAAACAGAATTACACTGAAGGGCTTTCACAATAGAAAACAGCACAATTTTTGCGATCCCGCCGATCAGAGTTTGGGGGGCCGAGCATTTTCTCTCTCCACACCCCGGAAAAAGACTGCAACAATTTACAATGAGAAAAATAATTTTTTTCCCGGGGGCCTAACTCTCCCGATGAACGGATCTGGCCCTTCATAGGCATCTCCAGCGTGGGGGAGAAGATGCTCAGTTAGATTAATGCAGCCTGTGGTATGTATATTTCTCTTACAAAATAAGACGCAGGAAAGACACGTGACTGTGGGCTCAGAGGGGGGGAGGGTGTTCCCGGGGGCCAGCATGAACAGTGGGGGGGGATGTGTACCCAGGGCCCCTGGGGGGGAAGAGAAACCCCCTGCAAAATTCATGGGGGTCTGGGGGGCCCCCCCCAGGGAAATGATCTCGGGGGCCCACCCTACTGTACTTTAAAAAATTTTTCCGGGGTCTCAGAATAAATCGCCCAGTTTACCCCCTAATACAGTGTGCAAAACGAACGTTTGTGTGTACAATAGCAAGAGGGTCACAATCGTCGTCTCCATATCAAGACACACTAATAGC